>JAZHYW010025011.1:0-171799 GCA_037355805.1 Ixodes ricinus | reverse complement strand
CTTCGTTCCAGTTACGTATTGCTAGGGCAACTATATTCAATTGGAATGTTTTTGTCGCTTTACACAAGCTTACTGGCACTAGGGGTAACACAAGGATACATACACGCAGCGCCACTGACAATGTAACTCCTTTGTGGTGGTGTATTTTCAGAGACAATGGACGAGAATAATAAAATGCTATGAATTAATTCGAGGCAATAATTCAAATATTATGTAAAGTAAAAGAAAAAAAAAAAAGTTCTGCCCTTGTCATTTGCGCTTTAGTGTTTAAGATGTAACGCAATCCTTCTAACGGCTAAGTTTAATTGAACAATTCGCATACCTCTTTCTCCTTGCAAAAGTCTTTGATGGCTTCCGGGTTAAGGATTTTTCTGGTTTCAGTTTGATCCACGCACATACTTTTTCGCATAACTTGTTCGTCCGGTACTCCAAAAACCTGCCAAAGATTTAAAAGAAATTGTAAATAATTTTAGTTGATCAAAAGTTTCCACTTATACAGTCAAACTAGTGTTTATCTCTTTGCAGTGAGACGACTTTTTCCTATATAGAAATGCTGCTAACAACAATTTAAGACGAAGATTTTTTCCCTCAAAGCTTTCAGAAAGGCTTTTCTGGAGCTATATTTATACTTATTTTATAACTTGGACTATATAAAAAAAAAAAAAAACTAAAAATCATTTTAAACTGAAATTTTTTTTAATGCCAAATTACAGTGCAGCTCTTGAGGATAATGAGAAGGTCGGTAAGGAGGGAGGGTATGCCCCTCCTCCCCCTCCGTACCCCTCCCCTGCTCCTATCCTGTGCCCTTACCATTTAGCGAAAAATTCACGCTAAATTTCCCGCTAAATTTAGTGGGGAAATTTCTCCGCTAAAGTTAGCGCGGAAGATTTTCTGCTATAGTTACCTGGTTAATTTTACCGGTAAATTATGAGGGGGACACTTCCATGCTAACTTTAGCGGGAAAGTATTTCCGCTACATATAGCGGGAAAACTTTTTCGCTAAATATAACGGCGAAATTTTTCTCAAGATTTAGCGGGTAATTTTTTCCGCTAGCGGTGAAATGTTTTCCGCTATATTTAGCAGGAATTTGTTTCCGCTATGTTCGGCATGGAAGCTGTTCTGCTATATTTAGCTCAGAAATGTTACCGCTAAATTTAGCAGGAAATTGTCCCACCAAATTTAGCGAAAACTTCTCCTGCAAGATTTAGCAGAAAATTCTACCCTCGTGACGTCATGTGTGACGTCATTATAGGAAACTTCTAAATATGCAACGCGCGGTTACGCCAATGGCGATGGCGATGGCGACAGCGACGCCGCTGAAGCCGCCTACGGGCGCTCTACGAGTTGTGCTCTTAGGAGCCCATATCTTAAATGAAATCTTACATCGTGCCTTAAATAGTTAGTTGCCCAGGGTTCGCCACACACTTCATGCCAAAAGAATCAGGTACTTAGTCGGGCAGTTTCACTTAAATAGGCGTGTCGACAAGAAGCAAAGCGACAATGTCGTTTTACCGAGTGGTTCTTTTTCAGTTAATCCCATTTCTGAAGTTAACGAAGAAATAACCAATTTTTACTGCGAACTGACTTGGCTTGAGCGTTTCAGGGTGTGGACTTAGTCCCACCCGGGTATTTGGAACAAATGACTTATCACTTTAACGCGTGCAATTGGAATAGCCTCGAATAGCGAGTGATGCGAAACACGTAGATAAAAATACTAATATGCAAAAACATATTTCAGAAAGAAACTTTCCCTCTCTCATTTCGCTGCCGCCAGTGGAAAAAAGAAACACAAAATGAAAAAAATACGACAAAGGTGAGCACAAGAACCAACAAAATTAAGTAAACCGACAAAATAAGAAAACGAAATACAATGGAAATATATATATATATATATATATATATTACGTGAGGACTAGAAAATCATAATAAAAATAGAGCATTATGAGTATGGTTGGCTTGACATGAATCTGAACGTAGCCCATCGAATTGAAATAGATCGCCCATTGTTTTGTAGAATATGTAGATAAAGGGCGAGTAACCTCAACCTCTTCTGTCTACCAGGACGTTTCCACAAAGTGTGCATCCAGGCAAGGGCAATCTGTGGAGAAGTGCCTATAACAAATACGCCAGAGAACTCCGACAAGACGAAAAAAAGAGGTGGGAAGCACGGCGTACCTTTAAATTGTGATCTTATTTAGCAGAATAAATACAAAATTCCAAGTGTTTAAGGAATAGAATACGAATAACTGCCGTGACTTCACGTTTTCTACGTCTCTGACACTTTCTTGAGTATAATATTTCCGCGCGCAGGGCCGAGCAAGCAACGCTCTGTCACGAACTTCTAGAAGATTCATGTCCATTCTTACGTTGGACGTACCTTTTATCATCTCGTCCTGTTTTCTTGTTCTCATAAATAAAAACCCTGTTCATTCTTGTTATATAAAACGCCTCGCGGTTTGGGATGTGTGCGGGGAGGAAAAGAAGAGGATGTGTTGTGTGCATGAGCGAGGGATAGACTCGACGATGTTTTTGCTCCTCTTACCTTGGCTCTTCTTTACATACCACTCGGTAACACGACATGGTGGCAGCAGTAAGATTCGGCAACCGGGCAATATCCTCTCCGAGGAAGCTAGAAGCACCACAGTCGGAGGAGGCCTAACGAGAACAGCGAAATCTTCCACCTGGCCGTCTCCATGAACGGGAACAGTGACGGCTCTGGCACTTCTACTTCCCAACCGAGCAGCGGTCCTACTTTTATCAAACCCTTCGCAGTCTAGCTCCCGGAAAAGTTGGATTTTAGGGATCCTTACAACTGAAAAAGATGAAGCTACCGCTGGGAAAGATACCGGATTATTTCTAAACTCCATTACCGTTACACCGCGACACAAGTAAACACATTCCTGTAGGCCATGGGGAGAGAAGCAGAAGGTGTTCTCACGTCATTCCAGCTGTCAGAGGCAGAGCAAAATGACTACGGCGTAGGGAAGAGCAAGTTTGAACCGCGCGTAAACGTCATCTTTGAAACAACGAAATTTATACGAGGAAGCAAGAACCAGACGAGATAGTTGAGGCCTTCGCGAGGAGCTGATCTGTGATCGCATTGTCGTAGGTCTCAAGGACAGGAAGCCGAGCGAAAAGCACCAGCTGGACGCGAAGCTTATGCTTCAAAGTGCGGCAGCGTCAGCACGATCTTTCGAGACAGTGAAACAACAGCAAGCGGAGCTTCACAGCGATAAGACGGAGTGTAGGGAAATCGAAGAGCTCCGAAAAAGGTACCCAAAAAAGAACGACAAGGAAAAAGACACACGCGCTCGGGGTACATCGAATCATGAAGGAGAACCTAATCCGTGCGGCGTGGCAGTGCCGATGGTGTGGCAGTTTGTGCAAACATGAAAAAAAGCTGAAAGACGTTTACAGAACCCCGTAACGCCGAATTAGAGCGCAGCTATTGAGGAGGAGGAGGAAGGGTACAGAAGGGAGGGTATGCTCTACTCACCTCCTCATCCTCCCTGCTACTCCTCCTCCCCCTCCCGCCACTTCCTCCCCTCCTCCTTCACCTCCTCCTCACCTCATCCCTCAAGCTGCTCCCCTCCACTCCTCCGCCCCGTCCTCCCACCCCTCGTCCTCATTCCTCCTCCTCCCCTTTTCCCTTCTCCTCTTCCCCCTCCTCCCCCTCGCCTCCTCCCCTCCCCCTCGTCCTCCCCGCGCATTGTATCATGGGAGATGCCCCATATTGCACCGCGCGGGACCCTCGTGGAGTCACACGGGACGTCAAGAGTGACGTCACGAAGGTCCCGCGTGGTGCATTATGGGACATTTCTCTTAATGCACCGCGCAGTTACGCCCACGGCGACGCCAATGGCGACAGCGACGCCGCTTCAAGGGTAACTGCAAAGAAAAAAAAAGCTTTTTTTGAAACATCCTAATTTGGACAAGCATGTCAAAAAACAATTTTTCCGCGAGAAAAAAAACATTTACAGCAATATTTATTGCGTGAGACTGATTTTATTTTGCGGCTATTTCGTCCGTTTTAAATCGCGCGCCACGAAGTTGGGATTTTGTGATGTCAATCCCAATCGCTTCTCATTGGCTGAGAGTCTGATTGACAGCTTAGATCTTGGTTGTTAAACCTTTGTTATATGTGGCAATGTCCTTTGAGCCGCATATTTTTACGATTAAAGAATAACCCGTGTAATGAGAGTTATGAACATTCTTTACGAAAGGTTTACAAGACGGACACTTCCGTTTGAATTCATACCATAACAAACAAAACCTTCGCCATTCTTTCATGGCCGCCGAAGTATGCTCCCGCCTGTCTCGCCTACCTCGACGAGTCGTTTCGCCGATGTGATCAGTGTTTCGTGCTGACCCAGGTGCTTGAGTGAGACTTCTTGAAGTGAAGTAGTGTGTGTTTAGCAGCTGTCACAGGTGTTAGTAATAGGAAGCGGCGCGGGGTTTTGGCTTTCGTAGAGCGGTTCTTTCGTTTTCTTCTTTGCTTGCTTAGCGTGCTTTTCTTTTTTTTCTTCTTCTTTTTTCGCTTGCGCGTGCAAATTCTGACTTTTTGGAGACGTCAAGTGAGTGATCCCGACAGCGAGCCTTCCAGCAGCCATGTCGCCCCGAAAGGAATGCTATCTGGCTGGAGACAATCGGGCGTTCGCGTAGCGACAAACGCGTCCAGTTACGTTCTCGTCATATCGCTCCGGAGGCCGTCGATATTCGCACCTGGTGCCCCGAACGTCAGCGACTAGACACAGCTGTTATGTAAAAAACTGGGCACAGCCAGGTTACTACGTAATAGCTGTCCGCAGAAGCCTTCGGACGTCCGAATTCTGCGTTAGCAGACATATTTTTGTTTCTCTGCTTCCGAACCATCTTGCGTAAATTTGTTTGAATGAATGTGTACTGTTATCGTAAATCTTGGCTTGTGATCGCTGCTTTGTAGATTATCTTATTCGTTTTGCTGGAGAGACGCAAATGACGAGCATAACAAAATCGGTTGCATATTCCGCATACCTTGCAAAAGCACTTCCCCAGTCACCTTGCGAAAAGCTCGAAACACAGAGTCCGCACCGTCCCGACTTCCCAGTCTTTTACCTGCTTTAGAGCAGTTTGTACCTGCTAGTAGGTATGTCTACTGAAACTTGAAACTAGGGGCAGTGCCCGAGAGCAGAGAGACAAAGTTCGGAAAGCTTGCTCGCTCTCCCCAATTTCTGAACGTTCAAGTGATTGTACCGTAATAAATGCACAACGCCTCTTCCCAAAATAAAAAAAAATCACTATGTTCACTACGTAAAAATTGGTCTTAGTTATGCATCTGGGGGCAGGTACGAAATCTAGCCCAAATTTATTCACACCACACGATGAGCGCAACACGTCGCTGTGGAAAATCAGTCCCACACGAAGCATAAAAACGGCAGATTTAGGACAATAACTCGGAGTTTATTGTTCAATTAAAGCGACGTAATTTCGTTGAAAACGCCCGCAGCTTTTTACTTACGGTATACGTCGGGAATCTTCCACGTTTTGAAACGGAACGAAGGAAGATTTACTTTTAAAAACGCTCGCTGCATCCTCCCGGACCAGTTTGACTGGATCAGCTGACGACGACGGGACTGAACCCCACAACAACCAATCTGCGCTCCGTGTTTGTATGGGTGTCTACTTCCAAGCACCGCGCCACACACACAATGAACGTTTCAGTTCTTTGTCGCATCGCCGTGTTGCACCAAACAGAACGAGATCGCCGAAGTCAACGCAGCGCTCTCGTGAACGTGGGCTTGTGGTTGCGCACTCGCGGACTCTGTGACTCCCTTCGCTCTCCAAGCACACACGACGATTACGAATGATACTTTCCGTCTTCCGGGAACATCACAGGGGCACTTCTCCGGTCACGTCTTCGCTATGTACTCGCAAACCGCGCAGCTTCTCGTTACAGCTCTATTCTCGTGTACCGTCAAACCAAAACAAGACCGGCGCCATGTTTAACGTGCGTTGTTGCCAGATCTCACCGGAAGTCGAGACGCTCAGCTCAGCAGCCAAGTCAACAAAAAAGAGCAAATCCAAGAGTGAGGGGCGGGGCGTAGTTCGCCTCCGCGGGGGTCGAAGAGCGGGAGTTTCAAATGTGGAGAGGTCTGACTCCGACTAAATTACGTCCTGTGACGTAAATATTGTTAAAAAAATAATTTTTTCGCAGAAAATTTGTTTCGTGACATGCTTGTCCCAATTAAGCTGTTTAAAAAACACTTTTTTTTCTTTGCTGTTACCCTTTAAGCGGGAAACGGACGCATAAGAGCTGCGCTCTCAAACGCAGTGCGCCGCAAGAGGCAAGAAATGCAACGCTTGCAAGGAGGTAGGACACTTTGAGAGCTTATGCTTCTCCAATCTTGCAGCAGGGTCTTAAAGGTCACAAGTGCACAAACTAGGTTTAGACGAACTGTTCCTGGGTGTACTAGTACACGCAGATAGCGAGAGATCCCTGGTATATCAAGACGAAAGTCAACAACCAGGAGATGACATTCAAGGTGGACACTGGGGCGGACGTTACCGCCATTCCCCATAGCGAGTACAAGGTCGGAGAGATGGCGAAGGTAGAGCCAGCGGGAGATCTTAGGGGGCAGGAGACTCGCCGTTGACAACACTCGGGAAGTTCCAGGCGACGTTTACTTAGAACGGCAAAACAACGAGAGAAACTGTCTACGTATACGGAAAGAGCTCCAACATCCTTTACTCGGTCTCCCGGCGATTCATGATCTGCAAATACTGCCAAGCCTGAACGAAATAAAGGCTGACAACCATCTAGAGCACGATCGCGTACTTACCAAGTACCTATCCCTATTTTAGGGACTAGAGAAGATGAAGCAGGAGACTGGCCGTTTGTCAACAACGAGTTTCCTGCCCCCGAAGATATTCTCTGGCTGGCTCTAAGCTTAGCCATCTTTCCGACCTTGTACTCGCTATGGGGAATGGCGATAACGTCCGCCCCAGTTTCCACCTTGAATGTGATTTCCTGGTTGTTGACTTTCGCCATCACGTACCCCCGACGAGTACCGACCGGACTTTCTGCCCAGTGTAGAGCTAGAAATTATTTTATTCATTTACTTATTTAAAAATACTGCGACCTTAGGAAAGGTCACTGCAGGAGTGGGAATAACATATACATTGCACTTAAACACATAAACAGAGAGCGTCACTGGTAATGCAACGCACCTTAAAAAGACACATCAATAAGTAAAATAGAAGGGTTATAGAAGGAATCACATCAATAAGTAAAATATGAGGGTTATAAATGGTATGCATTCCCTAGAATGCACAAAACAACCTAAAGTACATCCGGAAATTTAGCAAAATCATGTGAATGAGTTGCACCACCAATACTGTTCCAGTTTTCAATAGTTTTAGGAAAGAAAGACAATTTAAAACAATTAAGGTAACACTGATATGGTAAATGTTTAAGAGATGAGAACTACGAGTGCGTTACGTAGTAGTAAAACCAATATAACTACTACAAGCATGTATACTGTTATTATTAAATATTTTATGTAGGAGTTTAAGACGTTCAATTTTGCGTCTAGAAGCCATGCACTATAGTCCTATATCAAGCATGAATGAAGTGGGGAAACTTGCGGTCGTAGCAGTTACAAATAAATCTGATAGCCTTAGTCTGTTTTGTGTCAAGCAGCATAATGTCACCTTTGAAATGCGGGTCCAAGACTACACAGCCATATTCCAAGATAGGTATAATTAAGGTATTGTAAGCAGTTATTTGAACCTCTTTGGCTTGAAGATTTCAAAGTTATTTTAATATATCCCAGTTTTTCTAGGGCACGAGAACAAATGGAACTCATGTGACTGTCCCATTTAAAAGATGGGGTAAATAAATTTCCTAATTACTATATTCATAAACCTGACGCAAAATTATATTACTAATGCCATAACTAAAAACAGACGGCATCTTTTTGTTGGTGAATACAGAAACAACGTTACATTAAAGTTTATCACCATCTGCCACTTCTTCCTCCAACTAAGGAATTGTGAGAATGAGTCGTTTAGCATGTTGTGATCCTGTACTGAATTCGTATCATTCTGTAAAACACAGTCATCGGCAGAAAGGCGAATTTTAACTGGAAGATGGTTCATGACATCATTAATGTAGAGTAGAAATAAGAGGGTTCTAAGACAGATCCCTGTGGCAGAACTAACCGGGAGGTTGTTAGAATAAATATTCTTATAGGAGACGAACTGGGATCTATCTTTCATATAATCAGCAACCCAATTGATTAGTGATTCGTTTTTAATTATTGTCTGCAGTTTTTCAAGTAGCTTAGAATGTGGCACTTTGTCGAATGCTTTAGAGTAATCAATAAAGATGGCGTCTAGTTGTCGTGTTTTATCTAAAGAAGAAGCAATGTTATGAGTGAACCCAAGAAGCTGGGTAGAAGTAGAGTAACCACGGCGAAAACCATGTTGTTGTGGAGAGAAAATTGAATTAGCCTCTAGTTACTCAGCTATATGTTTATGGGTTATATGTCCAAGCAGTTTGCAGGAAGACGAGGTTAATGAAATTGGTCTAAAGTTCGCAACCACCTACATGTTTTCCCGATTTGAACGACGGGTTTATTTTAGCTGCTTTCAAAGCCGTTGTATTATTGCAGCGATGATTGATTTCTCAAAAATTACAGACAAGTATTTGAACGTACAAAGTGAATACCGATGGAGAAAAGAATTGGCAATCCTATCAGGACCAGGGCTCTTCTTGCAATCCATTTTTAGAAGTAGATTAGGAATACCAGGTGTACTTATCACGACGAAAATAATCCCTGGAGATGGGGAACAAGAGGGACAAAGAACAAACACAAATCTCCAAACACAGCTGGGTGACTGGTGCGCACCAGTCACCTAGCTGCGTTTGGAGATTTCTGTTTGTCCTTTGTCTCTCTTGTTCCCCTTCTCCAGAGATTATTTTCGTCATTCTTGTCCAGCTTGCTTGCACCTTTGCATTTAATTGCATTATAATTATAACATTAAATTGCAAGCTTCACCCTTGTTGGTGTTAGACCGGTGGCGGCTGATAAAACCCGTTTGCTGTACTGACGGTAACCCCTGGTGAGCAGAGTTGGTAGAGCACTCCACCTTTAATGAAGAGGTCCCGGGTTCGATACCCGGACCAGGCGGATTTTTCGGTCGCGCACCAGTGACCTAGCTGTGTTTGGAATGTTCTGCTTGTCCTTTGTTTCATCCAGGGATTATTTTCGTCATTCTTGTACAGCTCGCTTGCATCTTTGCATTTAATTGCATTATAATCATACTTATCTCAACGTCAGGTAAAGCTGGGCACGTTCTATTACAAGTAAAGTTAAAAATATTGTCATTATTATGACTACATACGGATCTAAAGTAGTCGTTGAAACAGTTGTCAACACCGCTGGTTTGTTAACACATTCACCCTCGATAATAGATCTTTGGAAATTGTCAGATTTCGGAAGGATAGACCTCCAGAATTTGGCAGGATTTGATGTCATCTATTCAAAGTGGGTTATGTCAAAATATTTCGTTTTAGCTGCCAAGGTCTTTTCTTTCAAATTGTTTTTTTTTTAGATTTTCACACAAAGCTTTATCAGCAGGGGTTGCATTTTGTTTCGACGAGGCTTTTTTTCTTACTGTCCGCATTTACTGTAAGATATCTCTCGTAATTACAGATTGTGGCGTATTTACTTAGTTTTTTAAAACAGGTACAAAAATGTGTATACATTTATCTGCAAGAGAAATAAAATTATTAAGCGGCGTGTTAACATCAGAGTCCGCACTTATGGCATAAAATACTAAAACAAACACTTAGCTCATCAAATATAGATGCATCGTCCTTCCTGTTGAAGTCGAGGAGCGCGACGATTTCAGGACTCACATGATCGATATAACTTTATGACCTGAAATTCCCTCTATTCGCAATCGTAACCCAATTCTCTAACACCATCACTAAGAAAAACAAGATCGAGGATAGAATTGTCACTGGTATGCGTTCTTACAATCTCCAAACGGGCCCCAGACCCTGTCAAGCTGCCTTTGGCAGCTTTCTGTATGGGGCGCCGTTGGCTATAAGGCCAAAAATAAAGAATGATTGATTGATTGATTCACTGATCGATCTAGATCAAATGACAGTCATGTCGGCAAGAGCATCACCAATGGCCCTTCCTCGGGAACCAACCACAAGTGTTTCCCAGTTAATATCTGGTGCATTGAAATCACCCAGTAACAGGAGCTTCAAACTAGCTAGATTATATTTTTTTATATACGGTAATCATGAACGTCCTCTATAACTATTAGGGAAGAGCCAGGAGTTCTATTAACAGCACCGACAACAAGAACAAACGTAGCAAGCCGCACTTTACACCACAAGGACTTAGTATTAGGTAAGGTCGGAAGAACAAAATAGTTAAGACCAGTTTTAAAAGAAGAACGCAACACCAGTAGCTACAGAGAATATATCATTGCATATCACACTGTAATTAGGAGGGCTATATTGACAGTCAAGAATGCCATTATGTAACCAAGTTTCGGTAACGCATATTCTGTGCGGTGAGTATGAAAATACAAGGCACGAAAACTCCGTTACCTTTGGACAAAGGCTTCTAGCATTGCTGTTTAATAGAGCAAACGATTTATTCGCTTCGTGTCAATTGGTATGCTCGGCCTGGACCGGGTGAGGTACTTCACAATTTTGTTATTCGTGGCATCCCATGAGTACAGGTCGTTATCAACAAGAGTATGGTCGTAACGCAGGCTAACCCTAGCTCCGTCCCATCTAAGCGCGGCGGTGACGGACGAAAGCTGTCTTCGAATGTTTCGAATCCGTGGTGAGAAATCTTCGTTGACAAATATTCGACTCCATATAAGTTTGTGAGCGTTTTTGTGGATTTGCGTTTTGTCTCGAAAATCAATCAACATAAATATTACTGGTCTGATTCTGCCCTTTCTAACTAAACCAAGGCGATGACAGCGTTCCATGCCATCACATTGAACAGACAGTTTTGAAGACAGCAGTGTAGATACGCTATCAAGTAAAGACGCAGGGGATTCTTTCTTGGGTTCTAGTAAGCCATACGCCACAGGGTTGTTCCTACGGGAACAATTTTTAAGTCATCATTCCCATCTAAGAGTTGTGAGACAGTTATCTCGAGAGCAGCACTTTTTTTTCTTCTAGACACTGAACTCGCGTATCAAGATGAGATATCTGGGACAGACTTGAATCGATTGAAACAAGTCTGGATTCACAGCCCGCCAATTTCGCATCCAGAGCCTCTTGTCTGTCCTTTGTAAAAGAGACGTCTTCAGCAATTTGTGTTTTCCCAGCTAGAATTTGCTGAAGGAGAATCTGGGTCTTAGGTCCAGAGTTAGACGCAATATCACCACAGGGCAACTGTATAGACAAACAAATTCCGTACCATGACAGCAAGGTAGAAAAAGCAGAAAAAATGCTACCCAGTGGGCCCGGTAACAGCGAAGGTGAGCACTCGTTAGACTTATAAGTGTCATACAAAGAAACAAACTCTACCTGGAAGGTGAAATAGAAGAATCTTAGTGGCATGTTCGTCCAACTGCCACCAAGCCCAATGCAAGAGACGGACGTGATCGAGAAAGTGAAACACGCCACACCAATGGTGGTGGCCAAGAAGCAAGATGTAGCTCTGGGGATCTGTCTGGACTACACGCACGTAAACCAACAGATTGTGCGGGAACGAATCATCGTGCCGACAGTGGAGAAAAACCCAGCCAAACTTGCGGGAGCGACTGTTTTAAGCAAGCTAGATGCGAATGCAGGATATTGGCAGTCACCACTGTCTCCAGAGTCAAGGAAACTGACGACATTGATTACACCTGTGGGACGGTTCCAGTTCAAGCGACTCCCGTTCGGGATAGCAACAGCGCCAGAATTCTTTCAGCGCAAATTGCTGCGGATCCTGAAGTAATTCAGGGCCAGGTGTGTCAAAGGTATATTTGAATTTTTCGACAAAACAAGCCTGAACAAGACCGAAATTTCAAACTTACAATCTGGCATCTCCATAACGCAGGGGTGACCTTACACACGAATAAGTGGGAGTTCGGCAATAGCGGCATCAAGCTTCTAGGGAACATCATAGACAAAAGAATGGTTGCGCTTGACCCCAAGAAAACTGAAGCCATGGTCAAGACAGAAACTCCCGCATACTTGGTGGAGCTATGGTCATTTCTGGGGTTGGTGAACCTCCTCGGGTAATTTCTAGCGAACATTGCTGAGGAAACCAAGCCACTCCAAGATCTTCTGAAAGAACATGCAAGTTGACTCTGGAGTGAAGACCAAGAACAAGCATTTCAAAGGATCAAACATTTGTTGGACAAGATTCCAATACTCACGTTCTTCAACCCAAACGCGCACCGGACGCTATCAGTCGATGCTTTATCGTATGGTCTTGGAGTGGTGCTACTGCAGCAGGACGAGGACAGCTTCAGGTGTCCAATAGCTTACGCTTTGAGATCACTGACTCCGACGGAGCAGAAGTACGCACGAGTCAAAAAAGAAGCCTTGGCGATAATTTGGGCTTGTGCACATATACGCACCTACTTGGTAAATCAGGGGTTTTATGTCGAGACCGGCCACAAGCCATTGGTACCGTTGTTATCAACAACACGTCTAGACGAGATGACGCCAAGATTACATCGGTGGCGAATGCGCATTTTTGAATGCGCATTTAGAAGTCAGAACAGACATTTTCGAGCTCAGTGGAAAGAAGTACATAGTAGTCATCGACTACTACGCGAAGTTCACAGAGCTGGAAGACCTTTCACGAGCAAACACAGAACATATAACAAAAGTGTTCAGCCAGATATTCGCGAGACTTGGATGCCTAGAAATACTAGAGTAGGACAGTGCGCTCCGTTTCTATTGAACAACTTTCGGCAGTTTGCAAATGAACAGAGAGTCAAATTGGTGACTTTAAGCCCTCCTACGCTCAAAATAACGGAGAGGTTGAGCGAGCTGTGCTAACAACCAAAAATCTTCTGAGAAAATCATCCAATGTAGCACAGGCTCTTCTAGCCCACAGAAGAACTCCAGGCTCAGAAGGTCTCTCTTCATCGGAGATCATCATGGGGAGGAAGTTATGCTAAGAAGTGCCGACTGCGCCAAATACACTGAGGCCTCGGCGGCACCAAGTACGCAATTATAGACAACGGTGCGTCAAACGAAAACAAGAAAAGCCTTGCACTACAATCGACGCTACCGTACAAGAGACTGTAGTACAATAGCTCCTCACTCAGAGGTGTGAATACGCGCGGGCGAACCTTCTTGAAGAATACGCCACCAAGCGGGAATGCCGCAATCATACGTGGTGGAAACAAGTCAAGGTACAGTGAGACGCACAAGCCGTCATCTGAAACCGCGTATTCGGAAGTGGACAACCAGACGAATGGGAAACAGCAGCCAGAGACTTCGGATGCATACAACCAGACAGTCGTAAAACAAAGCGCGGAAACCTCCGCAACTGTAACAAGGAGCGGCAGGGTATTACTCCAACCAGACGGCTGCAGAGAATAATGCTTTGAAGGGGAGAGGTGCTATATAAAACACCTTGCTCTCTGGGATGCGTGTAGGGAAAAAAGAAGAGGACCTGTTGTGTGCATAAGGGAGGGATAAACCTGACGGTGTTCTAGCTCCTCTTGCCTCGGCTCTTCTTTGCATACCACTTGGTACAACGACAATTCTCACCCCGAACGCGCGAGCTTGAACCTTCTGGAGCGAATTTTCGGTATAGTGACGCAAACCTTTGCAGGACCTTGTCGAGGTAAACTCGCCCTTGCCTGTGGTTACGCCGCCAAATCACCGCCCGCTTTTCTGCTGTCTGGACGCTCGATCTTTATTTTTCATGACACATGTTCGCCGCTTAAACCTTTATTTTCAGTTCACTCTTCATCCTCTCGCCGCCTTCACTCGTAAATACCTGTAGGACGCGTACGAGGTACCGCAGCCCATGAAGCGTATCCAACGCGATAGAGGGACCTAGAGTGATAAAGGAATATTTCGTTCACAAGGCAAGAGTGACTCCACTTGGCTGCCGCCACGTTCTACAATTTTGGCCAATAGACACGTGACCGTTCCAAATCTTGAGGTTTTACGCAATACTGAGCCAAGATTTGTATTGCGATCGCTGTAAAAAGAGATGATAAACTTTTTTTCATTACTAATAGCCCCAGTGATCAGTTTCTAGCCCTAATAAAACCCAAAATACAGCTCAGCGGCCTACGGCATCTAGTGAAGGCATTGCGAAGCTGCTCGAGTTTTTCGTAAAAGCACATTTCTGACTTAAAACAAACGACACCTAACTTATCTTGTCGGTACCGTTATTAAAGATCAATAGGTAATTGTTTGCGTGTGGCACTTCGTTAAAATCGAGACCTAAAACAATAAGGACACCTGTCTTGTGGTCAGAAATGTGCAACGAGGGGGCGGCCAATTTCGAGTCATTATCAGCTTTCAGTTTATCGCTCTAAGGACCTCTATCTTGTGGAGCGCACCCCTTCGAGGCCTCTCACCGCAAGCCGTGTACCCGGTTCAAGACTTGTGTCCGTGGAGTATACCGAGACCCGAGAAATCCGCCGCACAAAATACCAACACCCGGAATTTGAACTTCTGTCAGACAAGTTCAAGAAGAGCTAGACGATGATGCTGCCGGCTTCGACCACTCCATCCGTCGTCCTCATGCCCGTCTCTCCCCGGACACCATCTCCTTACAGCAGAGAAAGCCACAAAGTCATCGACGACTGGGTCCAGCAGTATGAAGAAGTGGCCCGACATAATGGGTAAAAACCGGAGCAGTCTCATCAGAACGTATATTTCGCCTCTGAGGTAACAGCACGGAACTGGTCTGAGAGCCATGTAGCGTCGATCACCTCGTGGGTCCAACTGAAGGCTGAGGTTCGTGCTACGTTCACCGACTAACAACGAAGAGAACGCGCCGAAGAGCTTGTTCAAGCGAGGGTTCAAGGCCCAATGAGAGCGTCGGCTTTTTTGAAGATGTCCATCGACTCAGCAACCGCGCAGATCCTGACGCTCCTGTAGCAAAGAAGATGACGGTTATAAAATTGCGGGTGTGAAGGAAAATATGCTCGGAAGCCTTGTGCGGAACCCGCCTACGACCATCCAGGGTTTCATCAGGGAGGCCTCGAACATAAAGCGTGCTCTTCTCGCCAGTGCCAGCCACAATCGAAGGCTACCCGGCATCGATTCGGTTCCGCTGTCCCCTTGCGATTTCGGCCACAGCATTTCGGGCATTTGTGAGCTCATCCTCCACATCGTCCGGGAGGAGCTCAAGAAGCTTTTCCCGGCTGCTGAGCGCCAGCTCTCCATTTTCATCGCCAAGGCTGTTTCGAGGCAGGGTCCAGCGAGTGTTCCAGTTAGATGCTCCTCTTGCCGTGGCCGCACCCGAAAAACCGTTGCTGACCTACGGCGAAATGGCACGACGATCACCGCCAGCTGCTCAACATCACCCGGTGGCGCCACGACGGGTCTTGCCAACGAAGCCGTACCCCCGACGTCATCACAGACGACCTCAGTATGACCACCGACACCAACTGGATCCAGGGAAAACCAACGTATGGACGAGAGCGGATCGAAGACACATCTGCTACCACTGCGGTGAAGCAGACCACGTCTACCGTCGATGCGCCTACCGACAACTGGGGCTGCGCGGGTTCCACCCGCGCAGCCCCAGTTCCAAGGTACGGCGAACGTTCTTGCGACATCGTGGAGTACTTCCTACATCCCCCATCGTTAACGCCGTCTATTCGCCGTGAATCCCGCTCACCATCGCTAAGACGTTCAGCATCTCCAGCGCCGCGACCCAACCGAGAACGCCTGTGTCCTTTGCGACGCCGGGAAAACTAACTGCGGCAGAGTGGAGATGGCGTTGCCGAAATGACAACGTTGTGGTTGCCAACAACCACAACGTTGTCATTGACGGCCACTACGCGTCGGCACTTGTAGACACCGAAGCAGATTAGTCCATTTAGAGTGAGAAGCTCTCTTGAAGCCTTCGGAAAGTACCGATGCCTTGGGACGGCTCGCAAATACGCACTGCCGGAGGACACCTCATCACGCCTGTTGAAGGGAGCACTACTTGCGTCGAAATTCACTGGGAGATCGTCCGGCCAAGTTCGTCATCCTTCAGGACTGTGCAAGAGACGTCATCTTTGGCATGGACATCCTGCTCGAATACAGGGCCGTGATCAAAATTGGAGCAAACAGGTTGACGCTGCGCAAGCCCTTACTACCTCCGGAAGGATCCAAAGTGATGTCAGCCGCCGTCCGAGTCATTGCGTACCAGGCGAATCTGCCGCCGCGGTCGACTATCTTGGTGCCCGTGATGACCGATGCAGTCGCCTGCGGCGAGGTTCTACTGGAAGGCAACGCCCAAATGCTTTTCAGAAGAAGAATAGGCGTCGCAAGAGACGTAACACAGCTGTAAGTAGGGCGCACTGTGGTCATCGTTACGAACCTTTGACAGGGAGTGACACACCTTACGAAAGGCGCAACCGTAGGCCACATGGAGGAACTCCGGAACGCCGCCGAATTGGCCGCGATCTTCGATGAGTCCTTGCCATCTGACCCATACAGTACACCGCCGCCGCGGCTCAACGTTAACCCCCACCTCAGTACTACAGAACGACGAAAACTTGGAGACCTCCTCGCCGAATTTAGCGACTACTTCGCGACGACGTCGAAAGTGCGCCAAACAACAATTCCGAATCATCGCATCGTTACAGACGACGATTCGCTCCCAGTGCATCGGCCGCCGTACCGAGTTTTTACAAAAGAAAAAGAGGTCATTCGAGAACAAGTGCAAGAAATGCTCAAAGACGACATCATTAAGCATCCAAGCAGTCCGTGGCCTCTCCAGTTGTAGTATTAGAAAAAATCAAAGCCGTTTACAACTCCCTGTAACGCCGAATTAGAGCGCAGCTCTGGAGGAGGAGGGAAGGCACGGGGGGGGTCACGTGCCTTCCCCCGTGCCCACCCCCCGAGGTCACGTGATCTCGGGGGTGGTCACGTGCCTTCCCCCGCGACCACCCCCGAGGTCGCGAATCTCGGTGGTGGTCACGTGACCTCGGGGGTCACGTGACCTCGGGGGGGGGTCACGTAACCAGGGGTCACGTAACCTGGAGGGCCACGTCACCTGGGGTCACGTGACCTCGGTGGTCGACGTGACTTCGGGGGTTGCAAGCAACCCAGGCTGCATGCAACTCAGGTTGCATGCAACCTGAGTTGCTTGCAACGCGTGGTTACGGCGACATGCAACGCTGAGTTGCATGTCGCCTGCATGACTTGCAACGCGTGCACACTGCACGCGTTGCATGCAACTCAGGTTGCATGCAACCTGAGCTGCCTGCAACGCGTGGTTACGGCGACATGCAACGATGAGTTGCATGCAACTTAGGTTGCATGCAACCTGAGTTGCATGCAACGCGCGGTTACGTTGACGGCGACGGCGACGGCGACAGCGACGCCGACGGCGACGGCGACGCCACTCAAGCCGGAAACGGGCGCCTAAGAGCTGCGCTCTAAAATGAAATCCGCTTACAAAACCTTGCAACACCGAATTAGAGTGCAGGGGCTAGCTCGCAGTCGGCAGGAATCTCTCCGATGCGACGTCACGGGGGAGGGGAGGAGCTTCTTTTGACTCCGCCCCGGCGAGTTTCCCACTCCTCCTCTTACATTTCCGACCCCCCCAGCGGCGGCGAGTTCCCCAGCGTAGCTCCGATTTGTCCCTACGCTCCGCAATAAAGGGTTTAATTTTTTTTTTTTTTTTAATCGGGGGATCGGTGGCCGGCCGGGCTAGCGCACACCAGCTTGGAGCACGTCGAGCGAAAGCTCCGTTGCAGAACCCAGGGATCCTGGGTTCAATCCCCACCCTTGCCCGTTTCGATGTTGATGAGCATCGTACCGGCGTGTGGTCGTGTATCACTACTGCGGGATGAACGTTAAAGACCTCAGGCTAGCGGTTGTACTGCACTGGCAAAATTTCTCATCTACAGCCGGGAGAATCGTCGCCCGTTGAGGCAGACCAAGATTTAGGCTGTATCAACATGCACACAACCCAATTCTTTTATTTAAATCGTAAATGACAAATAAGAATCGGTAGGCTCGTTCACACTCTTGCAACCGAGTACGACCGAGAGAGACAAGACGGGTTTTTAATCATCTTACGGCGTTTTAGGACCAGCTCCGCAGCAGCGCCCCGGGCCTAAGAAGTCGCAAGAGGATTAAAAACCGGTCTTGTCTCTCTCGGTCGTACTCGGTCGCAAGAGTGTGAACGAACTGCTTAAACTAAAGCAGAGAATAGACGAAAAACAACATAAAGGGATGGCGCAGACTAACAACTGTGCAATTTCTTTCTCATCTTTCTCCACCCACACCACCACACAGCCACAATATGTTTTTCGAAATAGGGTGCACGTGGAGCGAAAGCTCGTGCTGCAGAACCCAGGATCGTGGGTTCAATCCCCTACCCGGCCCGTGTCGATCTGGATGAGCATCGTACCGGCGTGCGGTCGTGGATCAACTGCACTGGCTAATTTGCTTATCTACAGTGGGTAACAATATCGCCATGTTCTGGCATGTTCTCCTGCTGTATAACAACTAACGACCAAATTGTTTGTCTAAATATGGTGTGGAGGGAGAAAGATGAGAAAGAAGTTACACAGTTGTTAGTCTGCGCCATTCATGTACATTGCTTTTCTTCTATCCTCTGTTTTAGTTTAAATATTATCAAGTGCGTTTATCTTGCATCTACGCAGCGCAGAAAACCATCAAAATAATTGTAAAAGCCTGTAGGTACTGATAAATTGCGTTCCTGGATGCAGATTGCCGTAAAAGCATTTGTTTCTAGGATTTACTTTGTAGAAATTGCTTGTAGGATTCATGACGGGGACGACGGTCCATTCACGGCTCCATCGCCTCAAGCCCGGTTCGCCACGCAGTTCATCGCACAGCCACCTTTCCACGTCTCTCGAGAGGCGATAGTTTTGTTGAAAATCAACGTCGTCCATGTCAAACACATTGGCGTGGCTTAAATACCCACGCCGACGGTAAAACACGAACAAACACGCTGCCATGTTGGACGCTTTTCCCTCATCTCGCGCCCAACTCGCCCAAACTCGCCTAGGTCGGAGCCGGCAAGCTTTTCCTATCCGCGGCGGCTTTTGCCACGTCACAATGACGTCACAGCATCTCGCCGCGAGTTCCGAATATGCAACTCTCCGACCGCCTCAAAGCCTCCGTTCCATGCAACGGCATGAGGCATGAGGGAACGGAACCATGAGGTCACGTGACCTCAACGGGGTCACGTTATCTCACCGGGGTCACGTGCCGTCACAGGAGTCACGTGACCTGACGGGGGTCACGTGACCTCACGGTTAAGCCGACGGCGACGGCGACGCCGACGCCGTTAAAGTCAGAAACGGGCACCTAAAAGCTGCGCTCTAAAAGAAGGACTGAACGCTTTGATTCTGCATAGACTGCCGGCGGCTCATTGCGGTGACGAGGAAAGACGTGTGTCCGCTCCCCACATTGAGGACACACTGGACCTGCTGTGCCCCTCCCGATCTTTCTCGTCGCTGGACCTGAAGAGTGGCTACTGGCAGATCGAAGTCGACGAAGGTACCGAGCGAACACTGCCTTTGTCACGCCCAGTGGACAGTACGAGTTCATGGTGATTGATGCCCTTCGGACTGTGCATGGTGCCGGCAACTTTCCAGCGTGTCACTGACACCGTACTGGCAGGCCTCAAATGGCAGGGTTATTCGTTTACCTCGACCATGTCGTGGTGTTCTCGGCCAACTTCGACGAGCATTTCGACAGGCCGTTCTTTAAACAATGGGACCACCAGACTCACCCTCAAGTCGACGAACTGTCGGTTCTTCTACGGCGAGCTGAAGCTGCTAGGCCACGTTGTGAGCAACGAAGGTGTTCGTTCTGACCCTGAAAAAACTCCCGCCGTTCCGGCATTTTCACCACCGACCGACAAGTGGGTCTTCCATAGGTTTTTGTGACTTTGCGCGTACTGCCAGCGCTTCGTTTGATATTTCGCCAAGCTTTATGCGCCGCTCATGCACTTTACGAAAGGCACCGTGAACTTCCAATAGGGACAAGAAGAGTAACAAGCCCTCTGCAAGATAAAGAGCCAACTATCGCCGCGACTGATGTTTGACGACTTCGACCAATCAGCCGAGACAGAAGTTCACATGGACGCCACCAATTCAAGACTGGGAGCGGTACTGGTCCAACAACAAGAGGGTACAGAGCGCTTGATCGACTACGCAAGTCGGACGTAGTTGAACGTGGAACGAAATTACTCGACGACCGAGAAAGAATGTCTCGCTGTCGTCAGGGCCATCACGAATTTCGGCCCGTACTTATACGGGAGTCTTTTTTTAGTGTTCACCCACTACCACTCGCTAGGCTGGTTAGCGAGGCTGAAGGCCCATCGGGAGGCCTAGCTTGATGGAGCCTAAAATCGCAATAGTACGACGCGACCGTGGTCTACAAGTCAGGCCAAAAGCACGAGTGACGCCGACTGCCTGTCCAAAGCCCGCGTCAAGTCAGCTGCCCGCTGGGCCAAAGACGACGACGACGACGATCGCTTTCTTGGTGCAGTGCGCATTGACGGCATGACAGCGCTCCAACGGGACGATCCTGAACTGCGCCGCTGCACGGGAGTGACCACGCTCCAGCCGCTAGCGCGGTGGGCTCTAAACTTTTTAAAGAAGCCTATACCTAAATGTTAACACCATACCTTAGTGCACGCTCGGTGAGAATTTTTTTAATATATTTCTGTTTTACTGCTGGCATTTGCAGAAGTTGTGCAAAAGTTTTGAAGAATACGTCTAAGGTATGCTGCGAGAATCGTTACAAACTTTCTGTTTACAAGTTTAATATCGCCTCACTAAGAGTGTTTCGGGCTTTGTGCTTCGTCTGCCTGCACTCCTCCCTCTAGTGTTTGGAGTGCCCGGGCCGTGATTTGTGCTGTCAAAGAGCTTGATTCGCCTGTGTCTCCTAAGCCCGGCACCGTCTAGTCTTTGGGCTCCGAAACCGGACGAGAACGTTGACCCACACGGGGAAACAGGAAAGAAGGACAGGCGGGAAGTCAATAGGAGCATAGCAAAACAAAGGGAGGTGTCTTTGGTTCGTTAGCGGCAGAGAGATACGAGCTGATCTCTGACGGCGGCCCAGATTTCGACTCGAGCTGTCGAGGAACTCGTGTATTTGCCCCATCAACCTTTATATATTCGTATATGTCGAGTACTAAGAGTATAAAGTTTAAAACGAGAAGTTGTCTCGTCTGATCCGCTAACTGCCGCCAAAACCCATCGGATGATCCTTCCTCGAGACCACCATCAAGGAAAACATCATATCCAGATTCAAAAACTTCACTTTTCCTTTCTCCTTGCGTATTTACATATTTGACCAATTTCGATCTAACTTAGGCTAAGCTTGCAAACACCTTTCGCTTTTCCCTTGACTAGTCAAGTGAGTTATTTTTCTTTTAAATTAAACTAATGTATTCTTACCATTGCTGTACTTCCTGTACGTCTAGCTTAAGTAAGTACCGCCTCGGTGGCTCCGAGGCGAGAGCGCTGGCCTACGGATCCCCATGTGGCGGGTTCGTATCCCGGCCGAGGTGCCCGCAATCTGACGGAGGCTTATTGCGGAGGAGGCGCCGTGTAACCGAGCTTTCGGTTGCACGTCAAAGATCCCCAGGTGGTCCAAATTAATCCTCAGTCCTCCGCTGGGGCGTGCCAGATGCCCGTCGTTGGTTTGGTCACGTAAAACCCCAAATTTTTCTAGCTAAGTAATTCTAAATAAAACGCACAAAAAAGCAGCGAACAATAAACGGCCCTGCGGAGAATTGCGCAGGGCCTTATACTGTTTGGTGCTTTTCCGTACGTCTTTTTATTTATTTTTTGTTATCATGACCGCCTCAAACAGGCGCTGGATCAAAGAGGAGGAAAAAAGCATGCAAATGTGTCTTTTACCTCATCTACCACACCTGGGAACAGTGGGCGATATTAGGGATTTCTTGATTTTCAGCAAGGGATTGCAGCACGCGAGATTGGCAAGTTCGAATCGAAGTTAGATTCGACTTATCGACACGGCAAGCCTAAGGAACTTACGTGCGTTCACCAAAAATTAAAGTGTATTTTAATATTTTTGTTTTGCTTACATAGCAAACTGACCAACAACGTCGATTACCTGAAAGTCTTAATACTTGTAGTTGCTCTAAATGAGAGGCACCGTAGCTTTGCCTCATGTTAACAGAGGAGGCGAGGGATTTAGGGAGGCAGGACTTGAGATGAAGAAGGTGGGTTGAAGGTCGAAGGTGTCTTGCGACATTGAGTTTTAACGTCCGCCTTGTGCAGCTATCCCTAAATAAATGAAGATATAATTGTAAATAAACTATAAAATGCAGACAACACTTCGTCGCAACCTGTCTGCGACTCTGTTCAAATTCTTCAAATTTATAAACATCGTCAGCATAAAGTGCATTACGTAACAGTTACGTAACAATGACCGTTTTTAAAAAAATATCTCCGCCTTTGGTGTGTAATAAGTGTGTTTCTTCGGGATGGAGGAATCGATGAGGCACAGTCGCTAGTTTTTCAAGGAAAGTGAAGTTTCCTCGGAAGAAAATAGTCAAGCCCGCACTCTCGAAATGAACTTAATTCCAAGAAAAGTATGATCGCACGCGTGTCTCGTACAATCTTACCATGCTTGAGAAAACATACCTGCGCCTCCTCAATGAAGGGGTGCGTGTTGAGGAGATTTTCGACCTCCAGCGGCGGCACTTTCAGATCCCTGTAGTTGATCATCTCCTCAAATGTGATCCGTCCGTCCTCGCTCATCGTACCCTCGTCCCTGCAATTAAATCGTCGGACAGAAAGAAAAAGAAACTTTGGAATGAGCAATTTTTATTTTGTTTCACTTAAAATTTTCTTAGTTCTCGAAGACATTGAAAAGGGGTATAGTTCGCTTGAAAACTTCCCGTATATATCAACCATGAAAAGTGCAAAATGTCGGTGCAAATCTCAGACATTTTCCAAATAAGGAAACTTTGACGTGTATTTCTTTTTAAGTTAAGGGTTAGAACAGTTATATCACATAATGAACGTTCCTTAAAAAACAAATTTCTAGCCCAATTTTTACATCGACCCACAAATTTAGATGAAGCCATTTTAAGATTTGCTACTAAATATAGACCTCTGCCAAGAAAATAACGATCTTTTTATTTTTAATTGAATCGTTTATTTTAATTAAATCGTCGTTTATGTTGCCCCAAAAAAGTATTTTTGTTTTTGCGAATTTAGTTTTTGTTAGATATTTAAAACTGCTTTTGGGTGTTTTGGGTTTTCCTAGAGAAATTAAAAATATTACGTTTCGTGAAGTGTTAGAAACTGAGACAATCCGTGCAGAAGGCAATTAAAGTATACTTTTTGTATTCAGAAAACTCGTGAAAAGGAAACGTAGTGCAAGGGGAAATCCCTGTTTTAGCTGCTGGAGCATAGTGTTTCCCACAGATTTATCACGGTATCTTCTATGGGGCATAACTCTAAGTTAGAAAATTTGCCGAAATTAATTACTAAAGCAGCGAACTGCGGTGCAAACATACAGGAGACAGTAGATTGTGGAACATAGGATCGGAAGAACAATATAATATTTATCAGAAATTTTATATTAGGGCGAAATAAATATATCTGTTAAAATGTATTGTTTTGAAAATGAAAAGCATCATTGTTTTCTGGGCAAAAAATGTGTAATTTAACAAAAAAAGATACATAGATATAGTAAGGCGTTTTTAAAGGGCAATCGCTAAACTCATGAGTTATTAGAAACTAATGGATGTTACTAATAAAAAATGACAACAAAGTTACTTCTTGGACACTGTTCATTAAGGAATCGAGTGAAATACATGTACGACGAAGTACTGAAGATTTAGTTTAAAGTAATTTGGAAACTTCTTGTTTGTGTATTGTTTTGCGAACTTTACAAGCCAGTTTGTTTTGCTCCCGATGTCGGGCTTATCATACTGAAGCTAGTCCGCCAGCTTTCTTGTTTTTTTTTTTCCACCTGCCTCGTTAATTTTTTATGTCTGGACGAAAACGTTCTATCGATTTGAAGCGCAGTGGTGCACAAGCGTGTTCTATTGGACAAAAAGTTTGAAAGGTCTTCTATATATGATAATTTATTATATTATGATCTACTATAAAACGACATTATTCCAAAGAAATCCCCAGAGCAATGCTTAGCTCTACTGTCTTATATAAAAAATATAGGATGTGCAGGTAGCTCATTCTGGTAGATTTTTATTGCAAATACTGTGAAACTAATAAGTCCACAAGAGAAACTGCTAACTGCTAGAATTAACTGCAACTGCCCTCAGAACTGCTAAGAATTAATACTCTAAGATAGGTTTTAACTCCTCATTTTGGGGTAGACATGTTTCTTAAAGAGGCGTGCAGCCATTTTCGTACTTTCCCTAAATACCGCTTAGAATTAATCCTTGTTATTCCTAAACTATAAAACACGCCGCGTGTTTTTTTTTTATTTTTTCCTTGGCATTGGAGGGGCTAACGAAATTCGAGAAACTCGAGCAGCGCTCACGCTCTGAAATTGCAGCCAGAACAAGTGGCGAGGGGATATGAAGCCGATTATAAACCAAACGGCGGATATGACGTCATAGCGCTGCTGTGGCTCTTTTGCCAGCAAGTCCCATGCGTAGACTCACTCCAGTCTGGTTTATGCGCACGACGATTTCTAAACAAAAGTTAAAGTCGTTTTATTAAATAAATTAAACAGCTCCCTTTAAACAGGACACATGCCCGTACGATTAGAAACCGCGGTAATAAAACTCCTACATTAAAACAGTAAACGAAATACGCTAAGAAATACAGGCCGATTTCGATATTGCCAGTAATAGCACAGATAATTGAAAAACGGGTTCTAAATACAATGAATTTATGTTGCAAAAAGTATGATTCAATACACACATGCCATTACGACTTTCGCAAAAATAGGAGCACTATGCTTCGACAGAAAAAATGTATAAGTCACGTAAGCTGCAGTCTGCATAGAAACCATATTTTTGGTTTTGCCCTTTTGCTTTTTAAACAACGGCTTTTGAGTAAATTAAATATAAATTACAACTATTGAGTCTGGGAAATATGGGTTTCAGGGGGCCTTTCAATGCATTTATAAAGATGGCATTACAAAGGGGTGTCAAGGGGTTAAAATAGGCAACTTTAATAGTATTGTAATACGGATCAATTCGGGAATGCACCAGGGCTCAACATTGGTTCCTCTTTTTATTAATATTAATGGAAATAAAATCGGAGCACTACCTTCTACAGCTGGAGTGTATCAATATGCAGATGCAGGCGATACTGCCTTAGTACTCGAACATAATGGCAAAACAAACGTACTTTCAGCTGTTCAAAAAGTATTCAATTACTAATGATATACTGGGTGATTCAAGGGACGGCCAGGCTCTTTAAATCGACAGCAAAATTCGGTTTCTTAACCTATCGCGCGACGACTTTGTGCAGCGTTGCTCACAGATGGCGCATTATTTTTTGTAAAATTTGCAAAGAGCGAACTTATCTGAGGAAAAAGTAAAGAAAAGAAAGAAGGCTTAGCGCCTATGGAAAACGCAGCGAAGCCACCGGCCTTCAAACCAAAGGGCGCCCTATTGTTTCAAGACCGGAGGCTTCGCTGCGTTTCCATAGGAGTTAAACCTTTTTCTTTCTTCACTTTTTCCTCAAATAGGTTCGCTCTTTGCAACTTTCACAAAACAAATTCACGATCTGTGAGAAACGCTGCGCAAAGTCGTAGCGCGTTAGGTTAACAAACCGAATTTCGCGGTCAATTTAAAGAGCCTGGCCGCTCCTTGAATCACCCGATAGTTTTCAGACAATCATATTTTTGTGTATTCTAGTCAAACCAAGCTCATGTGCTTTCGTAGTCCCTGCAGACATTTAAACTTGACAATTTTATTGTTCCTTCGTTATCATCATCGGAGAAACTGTAGATGCCTATCGTTAGAGTATGGCCAAAAAACAAAATATTTAGAGATACATGTAAATCTACAATTATGAAATTATCCAAAAAACAAAATATTTAGAGATACATCTGGATCCACAATTATTAAATGATTGTGTTTAATATTTAATTAATAAGATGCGTTCCGTCTCTGTTGATTTATATAGGATGTGGGTTGTAGCAAATATGTCTTTGAGAAAAAAGTGTACCGAACTGAATGAATCCATTATTCGTTATGATATTTCGTTTTACGAAATGTGTTCAAACAGTAACAAGCAAAAATATTGACAAGGTTCTATACAAAATAGCACGTAACATCACAAGTGGTGCAATGAGGAAGGAGGCAGAGAAAGATGCATAAATGAATGTAGCGAGTCTTGAGTACTGAGCAGTTGGACTGCTTTACCATTCTAGTAAAATATTACTTCGATAGAAATTTCGAAATTCCCATGACAAAAGAACAAATTCTAAGATGCACTGCGACGTTTGTCCTTCCTAGAATATATACTAACCATGGAAACAAATTTATGTCATATTAATGTCTCTTTTATTATATTAAACTAGCAGAAAATCTTCTTAACTTAAATTCATTAATACGAGAGAAATACGAAGTGAGACACTGGGGATATAATTGTAATACGCGATTGAAACTGCGTCTTCTTTTTTTTAGCCTGTGCGAGTTTTTTTTTGTTTTGTTTTGTTTAGTTGCATGCCATCCAGATATGAATTGTAATAAGCAAGCACGCAGCCCGCTGACGCCATGTCCCACAGACATTCATACTCATCCATGCTCTAGCGGGCCGGTATACACACAATGTAAAAGATTCAATGCAATATTTATTGTTAAAAAAAACAAAAACAGTGCCCGCACGTGAGGTAAGCAAACACGGGCTTTTTTGTTTTTTTTGAGCAGAGCAATTGCCTATATGCAGCCAGTGGTTATTCTAGCCAATTGTTGGGGTGGCAGACTGCCGGAGTGCAAGTTAGGCGCTGTGGTCTACATGTTAAGGTTCGGCAATTCTCGTCATCGAAGGGATTGGGCACGACCGATACCCGAATAGATGTCGAGGCATTGATTACGACGAGCCCAAATCAAAGCTCACACAGTGCTCGAGTCCACTGTTTGAGTCGTATTTAATTATTGTCACCGCGGGAATGGCAAAACTTGAAGACGAAGTCCTGATGATCGTATTTTTGACAAACATGAAAATGCGGTATCCAGAACTTAAGCAGGAAGTCATCCAATGATTAGAGTAAATGAAAACGTTCGCTTTCATACTTGAAATTAAGCGGCGATAAAGAAAGACAGATCAGTCACAACCAATGACAGATCATTGGCTACATCATCAATTACAACCCTGACAGATTAATTACAACCAATATACACGCTGCCCGTAGCTTCTTGGAAGCCTGAGGCTTAGCATTAGGCAAGTTGCTATGCTCCAATGAAACTTAGACAAGGCATTTGACCGTGTTAGATATGACATTCTTTTCGATGTTTTAAAGCGCGTGAACGAGAGCAATGAAATTCTGTAGGGAACGAAAATGGCCTATTTAAGGCTCCACCACAAGGCCCATCGTCAACAGGGAGTCCAAAGCCGATCCAAGGTTCATCCTACGTAAGACAATTATGCCCTCTTCCACTATTATTGTTGAATGCATATTTAAAGTAGTTTTGTCTAAGTATACTCAACAGCAATGAACGCCAAGGTTTTCGAAAAAGAATAGACAGAATAATGTTTTTCTTTACGCTGATGATGTAGCAACTTTTTGTACAGATAAGCGTAGCGTAAATGTAGTGATTACTTTTGCCAACAAATTTTGCGAGGCCACTGGAGCTGCCATTAACTGAAGAAAGTGCCGGGTGTTCTGGCATCAGCGTGGGTTACAGACTTTTCAGAGTGCGAAGGCGTTTGCTGAAACTGCGTGCCTTGCCGGTACCTTGGCGTGCCGCTTGAATGCTATCGACCTAACAAATCCTAGAGGTCAAAAGTCTCCACCGACATTGACAGGTGCGCTTCTCTTTTAAATAGGCGTGGACTGTCTATCTTTGACAAAGGTACGGTTTGCAATGCGTTCTTGTCGCGAAGTCATGGTACGTTCTGCTTGTGATTCGCTGTGCCTGTATTAACGTTCAAAAATTTCGACAAGTGTTCGCTACTTTTATTCACAGATTGAGCGTCGAGCCGATGATGGGAGATAATCTATTTCACCGTGTGCGTAACGGTGGCTTTGGGCTGACGCATTTGTCTGTGAGGAAACTGGCATTACGTTTCATGTTTTATGTGATAAGAACATCCTTTTTTACGCGCCTTCGTTCAGTCAGGCCTGCCACTTCATTGGCCGCCGTTCCTCATGTCCTCTTATGGCCTCCATTTAGGAAGGTTCTTTTCTTTTCAAATTAAGGTTGTGGACGCGCTGAATATTTTCCTGTCAGTGTTTCTTTACAATACCTGTCAGAGTGAATATGAAAACGCTTTCTCGATACTTGCTGATAACTATTTTCCCAACGTCGTGTCGTTTGTCAAGGAGTTGAAGATGTGCTGAAGCGAGTGAAGCGTATGTGTACAACGTCCTTCGTAGTAAAAACATTAGTTTAGTTCTCTTTTTCTTTTACTTGATGCTTTGGATGGTGTTGCTTGCTGCTGGAGGGTGATTTTAATGTCATGTTTCTCGCTCAAAAAAGAAAGTTACTGACTCAAAAGATTCAAGTCTAACAAAAGAACAAAATGTTTACTGTGCGATTTCCATATAAGGAGTACCGTTCACTCGGGTCAATTCACAATCGAAAACACCTGCCGGGCACGGCTGAAGTAAAGCCTTCAAGCCCCGAGAGCGCGATCCTGGTTGGTCGACTACGAGCCCGTTCACCACCTTTCCTTTTGCCCCCTTTCATCTCGGGTTAAAAGACACCGAGCCGCATCTTGTCACGTCCCACCAGAGCTCAGGGCAGATCCTAATGGTTGCGGGTGGTGACACTCTCCACGGTACCGGCGAGCGGTCAAAAGTCCACACTGCGGCAATAAAGACCATCCCTTCACGGCTCCGAACACTAAGGCCAAAATACCCTCCCTGGTTCCGGCCATATGCAGCGGGGGGCATGACGTTTCCGACTTCGGAGAGCCACGAAAGGAAGCGCTACCGGCGACAACATACTGTCCCAACCTGTGCCTGGGCACAAACCCGATACAATATCAGCAGGCGCTCGGATAGACATGCCCACTAGCCTCGAAGTGTCCTCGGTTTCTATCGAAGAGCACTACAGAAACGTCGGCTCCCAAGAAACCGAACCATTTAACGGTAGTTTTATTTCCACCGCCTGACGGGCAGGGATGGGTTAAGCTTTGACCTTCAGATTCCACCAGTAGAACGTTGTGCCTGAAGCCCCTTTGCATCCCCTCTTCGCTTCCGGCGTGTCTCTTTTGAGGGAGCCTCTCCGATGTCGGGCCTGGTCCGGCGAGCAAACGTCGCAGGCGCCGGGGCCCCTATCGTTAAGTTTTGGCACCCCCGAAACAAAATATCGCACCCTAGAGAGTCGCCTCTGTAGTCGCAGCGTCTACAAACAAACAGCCGCTCATCGGGTCGTTGCCGCAGCGCGCATAAGCGACCGGCCAAAGCAGCAACACAAGATATTTTCTTTGTCACACTCTATGCGCGGACTACGGCCACCTCTCGAACACTCTTTTTCAAATTACATAACAATGCATTGCCTGTCAAGGTGTGGCTTAGAAAAGAGGCATATATGTGCCATGGTCGATTGAGGGACTCGTATGCAAACAACTGGAAATCATGAAGCATGTTATCATTTTCTTCTGGGACGCAGATATTTATGGGGACGTGGTCCAGCGTACACTGAGAAATTAACTGGGCATTTGTACTGCTGACATTTTTTCTTTCTTGCACATGACCAATGAGAACTGTGTTCAATTTGAATTTTGCTTCTTTTTGGTTCTGTGGAGCATAAGCCGATCACGCAAGGCAGTCAGACATGTCGACGTCCATGCAAAAGGAGTGCGTTTTTATTTTTTCAGACTACTTAACTAATTGGAAAGTGTTTTTCGCAGCAGAAAGCCCAAGACCGACTTGGTCGGCGTGTGTAAGGTGCTTGTTGAGAAGCCCACCTTTTAATGCACCCCAAAAAATCCCGTACTGTATTTTATGTATAAGCGACTTGTGCAATGTGCCCCATGAAACAACAACAAAAAATTCTTTGTGGCACCAACCTAAAGCCCGCAACCAAGCGAAAAATTCAGACTACTGATCGCATCGTCCGGGGCTCGATTCCCGCTGTGCTTTCTTATAAGGTTGAGATCAAATCTGTATACTTATAACTATGTATAAATGAAAAGAAGTATCCATGCCTTACAAATATCATGAATGCTTATATATTGCCTGCTATAAGCTACGCAAGCTTTATGTTACACTGGCGTGCATGTTATGCTTTTCTGTCACATTGGGCGTTACACGTTTAGCATGAAATATAACCCATCAACATACTCTCCAATAAAAATATTTCGCTTAGGCGAGACATTGCTTACTTTCCTCACACCTGTCACTGCGGTGGCGAATATTGTTGGGTTATAAATATATGTTGTCTACTTATTACAGTTGCTTGGTGCTGTTGCTTTCCACCTGCCTATTTATCAGGCAAGCCTCTGTGTGCCATTCCTTGTTAAACAATCGTATCTCTTGTGTGGAAAGTTCCATGATAGTCGTAGGCACTGTGACCGACGTGACTATCTCCTTTACCCCGTGTGGTACCAGCCGTCTCGAATGGCTTGCTTCGTCTGGGCGTCGTCGTTCAGGTAGCTCCTTGAAGACATGGGGGCCTCGGGTGCATATCTCTCCTCTCGTGTTCACGGGAACAATGCCTTCTTCGGCGTCCACAATCTTCACCCGCAGAATTAGAAGACGCGACGTTTTTTAGAGCGCAGCTCTTAGGCGCCCGTTTCCGGGTTGAGCGGTGACGCTGTCGGCTTTGGCGTCGCCGTCGGCGTAAGCGTAACCGCGCGCGTTGCATGCTCAGAAATGTTTTCATGGAATCTATCGGGGAAATATTCCGGCCACATTTAGCGGGAAATTTAGCGAAAGTTTTCCAGCTAAATTTAGCGGTGCATTTTAGCGAACATTTTCCCCGCTAAATATAAAGGAGAAACTTAATTGATGTTGAGGTTACGTGAAGAAACAAAACTCGCTAAATTTAGCAGGAAAATTTTCACGCTAAATTTAGTGGAGAAAATGTTTGCTAAATTTCCCGCTAAATTTAGTGGAAAATATTTTTTCTATATTTCCCGCTACATTGGGCGGGAACATTTTTTCGCAAAATTTAGTGGAGAAATTTTCGCTAAATTTAGCGGAAGTTCAGCTAACAATACCGGCTAAATAAGAGGGCACCAAACGCGGAGAGGGAAGGGTTGGAGGGGGAGGAGGCGCGTACCCTCCTTTCCTCCTCAAGAGCTTCTCTCTAATTCGGAATTAAAGATAATTGTAAACCTATTTAATTCGTTTATGACTGGCTCATTTGGAAGGACTTTAAGTGGCACAGTTGTTTGCAAATTATATATTCGATTGAAGTTATTTTCACGTTATACTAATTAGTTGGTTTTAATTACTTATTCATTTCGCTTTCTAGAAGTATATTTTAAAACAATGATCCCAGTAATTCATACAATCTTTAACACGAATTAGCGAACAGTAACGGCAGCTTTGCTATTAACAAAACCTTGCCTACCATCAAAATAATATGTCTCTAAATTTGTTATTAAAAATGCGCAGACCTAAATTTAAACAAAAAAGTTAGATAGATAGCTGTTGGATACAATATGTTTCAGTGGTCTCTTTCATGCTTCCTGTCTGTGACGAAATAACAAGCAATATTCATTTCCTGCGACAATTTTTATGCTGTCATTAAAACTCACGGCACAAGCTTGTTAATGCAGTGAGTGCGGAGGCGAGCTGGTGGATGTTAACCACTTTGTTCTTAGCCTGAGACTGAGGCTGATCAGACTGATCAGGTCGGCAGCCCCAGAACTGAGGTTTTCGGTCGAACGACCCAAGAATGGTAAACTGCAGTTTTTAGAACTTATGATTCACAATGAAAAAGGGCTATGTTGGGAATATGGAAAAGAAAACGCAGAACCGCTGCTATCAAAAAAGAGTTGCCATTCAAAAGCAGTGAAAGCGGGTATTGTGAAGTCTTTAATCACAAATGCAATGGAGAGATCATGTACACATTTCTTGGCTGAATCAGTAGAAAGACAGTGGAGAAGGCTAAACGGTGCTGGTTATGAGGATGAATTCGTAGGGAAGCAGGTATCCGTAAAATTCGCAGACAAACGTAAAGGAGAACCAAAGCAAAGGCAAAAAATAGAACTAGTGTAATTGAGTTTTATCACAAAATTTGTCACAACTTAAAGGCTTGTGCCAAAAAGTTCGATGTGGATCTGGTTTTTAGTTCGGATTACAAGTTGAGTAAGCTTACACCCTCTCCAACCCTTTCACACCTTTCAAAACGCACCGAGGAAAGTCTATTCCGTGTGATAATGGAGTGGTATATGAAATCCCCTGGAATGTGGCTTTAAGTACGTGGGGCAGACGTCAAGGTGTATAAATGACAGATTGATTGAACACAAAAGAAATGTCAAAAACATTTTATACCATGCTTGTCCGAAACAGAGATAATACACAGGGAGTTAAACGACATCAAAAGGGTTGCAAAATAAATAATAAGAATGAAATCAATGGGCAACTGCATTAGTCAGGTGTCGTTACAGCTTAGCAGCAGTGCAAAAACATTCTTGCGGATTTAAGAGTTTTGTAAAGTGGTTGTTGAATGTAAAAGGGTGTAAGTGGTTTCTTCTTTGTGTCTTCGGGTGCGGATCAGGTGGATTGGTATCTTTCGTTGCCAGCAGACATGTACGTAACGCGTTACAAGTAACGAGTTACTTGTACCTAGCTACTATTTTCGGTAACGAGTAACGTATTTAGTTACTTTTTTAGAAAAGGAACGAGTAACGGTATTTAGTTACTTTTAAGGCCAAGTAACGAGTAACGGTATCTTGTTACTTTTGAGGAGTAACGTTTACAACACCGCTTAGATGGCCTCGTTTTTATTCTAGCCTGAGCCTGCGTCTATTGCGACAAAGGCAAACGGGCAACCCGAAAAACTAATAAACAGTATGACAATACAGCTACTGTATATTGCTGAACACGTCAGTCGAACAATTCGACTGACGTGTCCAGCGATAAACGTTGCTGTACTGAACTCTACAGCTGGGAATGTCCTTCACCCAGCGAACACAATCAGATTCGTTGGGTTAACTTTCTAGGACCGGGTACGGACCGAATGTAAACCCGGAGGTTGCAAACACAGGAAGGCACATAACCCATTACCCGCTGTCCTCAGTGAAGGCGTAGTTCCCGAAGATTCGCCAGCTCTTCCTGAAGCACAACACTGCCGTTCCTTCGAGCCCGTCATTAGAACGGCGCTTCAGCGTCGCCGGAGATGAATGTTGAAGGAAGCGGGGAAAGATAACTGATGAAAACTACGACAGGCAGCTGCTGCTTAAGGGCAATGACTACTAAAAAGAAAACAATAAACCATGAAACAAAAACAGTTGGTTGTGTATTTGGTCGTCAGAGTAACGTGGAAAAGTAGCTCGTTACTTTCGAGGTAACTCACGCGTTCCTTTTGAGAATCGGTAACGAGTAACGTATTTAGTTCCTTCTTGAGCGAGTAACGAGTAACGGTATTTAGTTACTTTTTTGGGGTAACGTGTACATGTCTGGTTGCCAGGATGCTTTGGGATTGTGGGCCGGAGAGTAGAGGGGGAGGGTGTGCTATGTACGTGAAGGTTCAGTTCTTCCGGGTGAGGGGAGCTAGGGTGTGTTGCTTTGTGGAAAACGTCAAGACTGTTCAATGTCGTTTGACAATTGTGGTGGAAAGAGATGAGACCTTTGTTATCTTTTGGCTTTGGAGGTCGAGAAGCTCGAGAAGGTTCCGTGGTGAAGTTCGTGGAGTGTATATAAGAGGGTGACCAAATAAACTTGTCTTTAGCTGTGTTAGAGACGTGACCTCGACTGTTCATTTTTCTTCTACTTTGAAACTTTCCTTTTTTCCTGCCTCAGCTCTCGGGCTAAGAACAAAATTATTAACTAGCTTGTCGTTACTTATTTCGTCCTTAAATCAACACCATCGATGATGACAGTCTTAGATTCCGCTTCTTTTTAATATTGAAAGTTCGATTGTTTACAGTCAAGACATCATAATACACGTTTGCCGAATCATGGAAGGCAGACCCCAGCGTCGCTATGGATCGTGCATGTCAACAAATCATGGCTTTGTCTTCAGTACTGTTGGTAACGTATCTCTCTGCCCCGCAAGAGAACATTTGATGTAGGGGAATCTTAAATAACAAGAAATGAAGTTTCATTTTTGTTATTTTAGGCAGTTCTCACGACATTTAGAAACGAACAGGAACGCCAATGCTTCTCTCCAGGTGTGTTTTCAATTTGTGCTGATTAATCACAAAAATGCCACTGACGCCGCCGACGCCACAACTCTTCACTCGAGACTAAGGGGACTGAACAACGTGGAGAGGAATACTGAAGTATCCCCAGAGTTCGTGAGCTGATGTGTTTTGCGCCGGAGAATGGCGTTTTTTGTCCACATGGTGCAAAAGACGAGGACTTCATATTATTCAAATAAGGTCTTTTCTCCCCTCCTTTTTTCGGGGGAACTTTTGCACATTACCCACGCTCATGCTCGCTGAAAGGAGGTAAAAACATGCAGCTCCAGTTCTAACGTTGGTCCTATTTTTATGTTCTATTTTGCTGGTTTAGCTTGAGGTTGTTTGTTTGTCTTTGAAGATAACGGCGAGGAAGGACCTATCGGGGACTGCTTCTTAGAGGAGTAGTACTGTTGAATATTTATACAGTGGCAGGGAAAGAGGGAAACCGGAGAAAACGATCATGCCCCCACTTGGTGAAGCCATGTGTTGGCTGTGCGCTTTCCTTATCTCCCAGCACCTAGGATTTCCAAGTTTTGTGGGTTATCGACGTTCGAGAAATCTTGGGAATTCCTCCAGCCTTTGAAGTATTAAACGAGTGAAAAGCAAGCAAGCAGAATGTCTGCAAAACTATGCTCCAACGGGGACAAACCTCAAAGGAGAAACTGTGCATCCACGATGTACGCCTTGAAAATAAGAACTGTGGAACACTGAGTTCTTGAAGTACAATGTGACTGCTCCATACAGTGCTTCAGGTAGAACTTGCCTTTTGCCTAGCTGGACTATTGTAAATGGTGTAATATATATATATATATATATATATATATATATATATATATATATATATATATATATATATATATATATATATATATGTGTGTGTGTGTCGTAGTTTTACTGTCAAAAATACAAAGAAGCAACAATGGAAGTAACTCGTTATTTTTTAGGGTAGTTACTGTTCTGAGGAATCATTACAGCAATTCCGTGATTTCTACTCAAGTAAAATGTTTCGAACGCCGATAGCCAGTAACACAAATCAAGTTTTTTTTAGCAATTTTCACATGTTTCGCATACGGCTGCGGATTGTATCAAAGTCGCAAAATTTATACTCATTTTGGCTAACTTGGAAAAAAAGAACACTGCAGGGGTGGCTCATTTCGTGGAAACTCAAGTCACAGCTTTCAGTTGATAGAATGATACAGTGCCCATCATATACCTTAGACCCTTGCTTTTAAGCTTTTTATTCTGTCGGCCTTGCACCGTAAAACACACCCACAAATTTTGCCAAACGTGTCTTTAGCTTTTTTCTTACTTTTGCTTTGTCTGTAATGCCTGGAACAATTCTCGATTGGTCATGCGACGCTGCGACAGCTATAAATAAGGTATTCAGCGCTTCCCCGCTTACGTGGAGTAATAGAAACGCGGGCTACACTCGCAAGACGGTTTTCATACAGCACAAAAGGCAATCAAACTGGTTAGCGGGTCTTGTTTTGCGCAAAGTAACTTTGTTGCGAAAGCTCACTTTCACCAAATGACCCTTGACATTGAACCTTACACCATAGAGTAGACTAAAAATGAAGCCTCAATGCAATCTCACGTGCATGTAAAACTAAAACTTATCTGGGAACAGTTTTCTCACAACCAATTTGGGCAGTCAAATCTGACAGAAGAGAATAATAATGGTTGTAAGGTAACCTATATATACATTTTGTTATAAGTAACTATTTTAGAAATTCGGTAAGGCAAAGGCCCGCTCCAAGGGTCAAGAGCGGTGCATAGGAAATACTTGTATAGGTTAATATAAACAGCTGAACGGTTCGCCTCACACCCAGCAGGTAACTCAGTGATAGATGTGCTTCATTATCGTCGTCACCTAAAAGAAGAACACCATGGCGCGCAAATCGGACGCAAGTGATATGACGCCTTTCGGCTGCCACTGGTGTTCAGGTGTATGAGCACAATCCCCAGCCAAACACACGGCACTCCTTTTCAATATCTTGCCCCTGAAAGGGTCTGGATGACGATGAAAATCCAGGGACTGTAGATTTGTCAGACAGAATTCTGGGGCCGAAACTATGCGCAGCAGCAGACACTTCTCCAAAGCCTGCGACAAGGCCTGTGCGCCATTCCTTGACTCTGAGCATCTATTGGACACGAGGGCAGCGTCGCCGTTCGGCGAAGGTTTGGGTCCTATCCCGTGCTTCGTTTCCAAGCAATGGCGACCGCCAATGTTGCTTGGTGGATTCTTAAAAAAAGGATCTATTGGCAAATTTTTAACACTGAAATTTCGCATTTGGGCCACCTTTTAGGATGAAGAAAGAGGTGTGAGGCAGAAATTTAACTTTCGGTCATTAAAAACTTTCCTTTGCAGATCACCAAGTTGCCTTTGCGTTCTTTCATTGTCTCCGCTGACCATTACCCAAATTACTTGAGCAATTTCGCCCATGTCGTTATGCCTTTCACCGACGCCCTTCATAAAACAAAACAAAACGTTCCGCATTGGACCGAAGAGCGTAAACAGGCGTTTGTCTTGATCAAGGAACGATTAGCCAGAACTCCCGTTTTCGCTTCAGCAAAAATCTACCTTTTTTTAGTGTAATGTAAAGGCGAGCGATGGTTTTTTTTCTCTCTTTTTTGTTTGGCATCGTGCTGAGTTAAATAAACGAGAGGGACGCGGAACACCCGGCTGTCTAATGTAGCAGAAAGCAAAGTATGCGAGAGCAGAAATATATCGCAACAGAAATAGTGTGCTTGAATGATATGGCCAGTCGAAAAACGTTCCTGTTACCTGAAATATTCTTTAATATTTTGTTTAAACTCTTCACTTCCCTCTCATGTGTCTATATCAACTGTCGAACAAGAAGCAGCGTCGATGAGGTATGGCTTGGCGTTCAACTCATCTGGTGGGCTAGTTGGGTAAACATCACTAAAAATAGCGCAAGGACAACGGAGGGAAGAACAAGAAGGCAGGAAAGAGCGCGAACTGACAACTGGCGTTTTATTGACAAGAGAAACGAAGACGAAAAGAGGAGAGGCATTTCAAAGACAAAAAAAAGGAGGAAGAAGAGGAAGGAAGACCAAACAGGCATCGGATAGGAAAAAGAACGATGCTTTTTGTATACATATTGTAGCGATGAAGAGAAGAACAAGGCCGGAGGTCGCGCGATGCGAGCGCTCGGGCAGGCAGTTCGAAGCAAGCCAGCAAAGAAACCGGACGTTTTGTCCGGCTAATAAACAGCTGGCAAGCGGAACCCGCTTCATTTGGTGTCAGAAGTGGAGCTCCGCTCTGGTCAACGCCTTCCCCGGATCATGGAGCCTCCTTCAGACCCCCAGCGGGACCACACCACCAATACTACCGCCGGAAATACGGCCCTGTCGGACCCGCAAGCTTCTCAACTCACGGTTTTAATCACAAACCACTTAGAGCGACTCGAGGCCTCCTACGCCGCGCGGGAGAGCAACCTTCTGCAGAGCTCAACGTCAATGCTTCAGGAAATGACCGCCTCCCTCACCGACCGTCTGGAGCGCTTAGAAGCCCGGCTCCCCGCACTCGAGGAACCTCATACCGGTATCGTTCCAGCCCAGGCCCTCGTAGGACTCCCAAGCATGAGGCTAAAACCGTCAACATACGACGGTACCACTCCTTGGGGACCTTACAAGACACAATTCATCCTCATCGCTGATGCGAACAATTGGGCTGAGGCTCAAAAGGCTCAAGCCTTGGCCGCTCATCTTGCCGGACCAGCGTTGAGTATACTGCATCACCTACCATCTGAAGCTCGCCAATCTTACCAAGCCTTGGTCGCAGCGTTGGACGAACGTTTCGGGGACGGGCCGCTCCGCTATCTCCACCATGCGCAGCTCCGCAACCGCCGGCAGTCAACAGTTGAAACGATCTCTCAACTTGCCGATGACATCGAACGTCTAGCGCGTCTTGCCTTCCCCGGCTGCCCCGAGGACACAATTCAAGCAGTCGCCACCATGGCATTCATCGATGCTATCTCGTCTGTCGACGTGCAAGACGCCGTTCGCTTGGCACGACCCCAGACTCTGCAGGCCGCACACACTTGTGCCCTGGAGGTAGAAGCTGCTCGACAGGCCTCTCGATCCTCGTCACAGCGACCCTTTATGCAACCACAGACACCGGCTATGAACATGCAGGCGGCACCAGCTCTCGTGTGCTGGAACTGCTACGAGCCAGGTCACACGCGGGCAAAATGTCCTAAGAACGACCCTCGTATTGCTAGCCGGACCCCAACAATGCCAACGCAAAGGAGAATAACATCAACTCGTGCCTTGGCCTTATCCATGCCATCTATCTATCTCCAGGGTATCGTCGACGGTGTGCCCGTGCGCGCACTTGTCGATACGGGGGCAACAACATCTGTCATCCGCCCTGAAGTTCTCGTGAAGGCGAACCGACTCATCCCACCAAACACCGAAAAATACGCTCTGCAAACCGCCACAGGGGAAATGGTAACTGTACTGGGCTGCACAACCGTGCCTTTTAGCGTGGGAAGCCTCCAAGTTACGCTGCCTGTTGTCGTCGCGGCTGTCGATGAGGAATGCATACTCGGCGTCGATTTTCTTAAGGCACACAAGTGTGTGCTCGACTTCAACGCTGGGCTACTGCATTTGGGAACTGATTCCTTTCCCTTGAGTGCTGCCACGGTAACGGTGCTCTGTGACAGCGGGATGCCAATAAATCCCACGTCCCCGTGTCTCTGCTTCCACGTATTGTCTACCAACTTAGCTGCGCACTTGTTGCCACTCTACGAGAGGGCAACTTTTGGGCTAGACAAGACAGACGCTGATCAGCTTCGGCAGCTACTTGAACGATTTCCAAACCTTTTCAGTACAGACAATACAGATTTGGGGCTGACGTCAGCAGCAACACACCGAATCGTGACAGGTCATGCTGCTCCTGTACGGCAGCCTCCTCGGCGCGTTCCTCTCGCTCAGAGGTCATGTGTCAACGACATGGTAAAGACGATGCTACGAGCAGGGCGTGATTGAGCCGGCATGTTCCCCTTGGTCTTCACCAGTTACACTAGTGAAAAAAAGGACGGGTCAACACGGTTCTGCGTAGACTACAGACGACTTAATGAAGTCACTAAGAAGGACTCTTTCCCTTTGCCTCGAACCGATGACATCTTGGACGCTCTTGCAGGATGCACGTGGTTTTCTACGCTTGACCTCAAGAGTGGATATTGGCAGGTCCCAGTACATCCGGGCGATCGCGAGAAGACTGCATTCACCACAGGTAGTGGCTCATACCAATTCAGAGTTATGCCATTTGGACTCTGCAATGCTCCGGCTACATTTCAGAGACTAATGGAATCTGTTTTGAACGGTCTCATAGGCACAATATGTCTCGTATATCTTGATGACATCGTTGTCTTTGGCAAAACATTCTCTGACCATCTGGCGAACCTCGAGAGAGTGTTTGCACGGCTACAACATGCGAATCTGAAGCTGACACCGAAGAAATGTTCGCTGTTCACCAGACAAGTCGAATACCTCGGCCACATCATTTCAGCGGATGGGGTTTCCACGGACCCTCGCAAATTATCTGCTCTTGCTGAGTGGCCGACACCGACATCCACCAGTGACATACAGAGCTTCATCGGGCTGGCATCTTACTACCGAAGATTCGTCCCCAATTTCGCTCACATTGCCAAACCGTTGTATGCCTTGACAGAAAAAAAGCCAACTTTCTCTGGTCTCCGGAATGTCAGCACGCATTTGAGACACTAAAAACAGCACTCACGTCTCCACCAACGCTTGCCTACCCAAAAGACACCACAGCGTTTATACTCGACACCGATGCTAGTGCTTTGGCAGTTGGCGCAGTCTTATCGCAAGAACAGGATGGGCATGAACGAGTCATTGCTTATTATAGCAAAGTGTTCACCAAGCCTGAGAGAAATTACTGTACCACCCGACGCGAACTGTTGGCTATCATCAAGGCCGTAACTCATTTTCATCATTATTTATTGGGCCGGAAATTCATTATTCGTACCGACCACGCATCATTAACCTGGATGCTGAGTTTCAAGACCCCTGACGGACAGGTCGCCCGGTGGCTGGAGCGTCTTCACCAATACGACTTCGAGATTCAACATCGTGCTGGCGCGCTTCACACCAATGCCGACAGTCTTTCACGACGCCCGTGCAATGAGAAGTGCAAACAGTGTTTGAGCATTGCAAAACGCAGCTTCATGTCAATCAGCTCACTGCAGAACCTGCCTTGCAATAACGACGCGTGGACATTGGAAAACCTTCGCGCCGCTCAACTTGACGATCCAGATATCGGCCCCCTGGTCCAATGGAAGAAAAAGAACTACAGACCACAATCTAAAGAAGTGACCGGTTTGTCTCCTGCCATCAAGAGTTACTTGGTTCAATGGGACTCTCTGTTTCTGCACGACAACCTTCTCTACCGACGCTGGGAGTCCGCTGCTGGCGGTTCTGTCGTCTGGCAGCTGCTGTTGCCACGCAAGCTCTGCTCCCAGGTATTTCAACAACTGCACAGTAGCCCAGAAGGAGGACACTTTGGTGTGAACCGCACGATCAAAAAGATTCGTCAACGGTTCTACTGGCTGCAATGCCACAATGACGTAAAGCAGTGGTGCCGTCAGTGCGACATGTGTGCATCGCGTAAAGGACCCCACATAAAACAACGGTCACCACTACAAGAAAATGTGACGGGGGCACCCTTTGAGCGTATTGGCATCGACGTATTGGGGCCGTTTCCTCGGTCTAAGTCTGGAAACAGGTTCTTGCTCGTAATTGTAGACTATTTCACCAAGTGGCCCGAAGTTATTCCCATTCAAAGCCAGTCCGCCTCCGAGATCGCCGACGCTCTCGTAAAAAATTGGATTACCAGGTACGGAGCCCCACTGAGCATCCACTCAGACCAAGGAAGAAGCTTTGAATCGCGAGTCTTCCAAGAGGTCTGCGAGATCTTCAATATCACAAAGACGAGAACGACGCCCCTCCACCCGCAGTCGAACGGCCTGGTGGAGAGGATGAACCGCACCATTTTACAACATATATCGATGTTTGTAAATGATCGCCAAGACGACTGGGATAACATCGTGCCTCTGTTTTTGTACGCATACCGTACAGCTGCTCATGAGGTCACCAGCTACACGCCCGCCACGATGCTATTTGGCCGTGATCTTCGTATGCCCTGTGAAATTGCCATCCCACGAGCATCAGAACCGGCCAAAGACCATGTGTCTCACGTAAGCGACCTGAGAGCGAACCTAGAACGGATGCATGCATTTGCCCGACAACGCTTGGCAAGTGGGTTCGCTCGTATGAAAACTCACTACGACGCACATGTCGCAACACGCCCGTTCTCAGCAGGTGATAAGGTATGGCTGTACAACCCCATCCGTAAAAGAGGACTGTCTCCGAAGCTTCAGCGCCATTGGCAAGGACCCTTTACAATCGTCGAACGGCTCAACGACGTGGTATATCGCATACGTCGCAATGATCGATCACGGCTGCTCGTGGTTCACCGTGACCGCCTATCATCGTACGAAGGACTCCGTTAATTCTCACTAAAAGGAGAGGAAAAAAATGGGAGGGGGGATAATGTAGCGATGAAGAGAAGAACAAGGCCGGAGGTCGCGCGATGCGAGCGCTCGGGCAGGCAGTTCGAAGCAAGCCAGCAAAGAAACCGGACGTTTTGTCCGGCTAATAAACAGCTGGCAAGCGGAACCCGCTTCAATATATGCAAAATGTCTATGAAGCAATGAATTCAAAAAAGATAGAAAGAGAAAAGAAGAGGAGAAACAAAAAAAGAAGGAGATGAAAACAAGCGAAAAGACGAAGAAGAAAAAGTTTATTCAGTGAAAAATTTAATGGAGTAGGAAGGATCTTTAGGGATAAAGGCTGAGGTGAAACCGCTCTTTTCTCAATAAGGCCACTGACGGAGCACTGACGCAGGCGTCACCCTTGGATATTATGACGTGTGCTTCAAAGAGTTCCCGACTCCACTGACCAGAGAACCGTTTGTGCACTTTCCTGTGCTCGAGTAGAGGAGTAGAGAGCGCTATGAAGCACGTCATATTCGAAGGAGTGACTGCACCGGCCGACGTCGCGCTAACGAAGAGCAGTTTTGCGTCAGCCTTCATCACGAAGTCCGTCCTATACGTCATTGATTTTTTCACTGGATCGCTTTTTTAGCTACCGTCGCTAACTGTGTTTTATGCTCCATTTTTCTCTATTTGTCTTTTCTTTATCTATATTTTCAATGTATCGCTTCATAATATTTTGATTATACATATAAGCATCCTTCACTTGCTATCTGGGCCCTTTGCCCTGCTCTTCTTCTGCGTTCTTTTTTTTCTTCCAAACTACCTGACTTCTTTTCGTCTTCTTTTTCTTGCCAATAAAACGCGCGGTTGTCAGTTAGCACTTCTCCTTGTCTTCTCGTTCTTCCGTCCATTATTGTACTTTACTATGACTGGTCGTTTGGCACCCAGCATTTACTCCATAAACGTGCGATGCGGTACAAGGCAAAGCGTCACGCCACTGCCGACACGAAGCTTAGAGCGGATTCCTTATTGTTCATCGCCTATCCTGGCGATTTCTCGCTTTTTTTTTTATTTTCGAATGTGTGAAATATCTTCAATTTTAGTTTTATCTTTTTTCTTTTGCGTTTTAGAGTAAGTTATAACACATATCGATTTTGTTTGATTTGAATGGTGTCGTTCCTTGCCGCATCGCGGCGCTTGGTTGCCTCCGACGTCTGTTATATGCCTCCTCTGTTTACAGGCCATTGCATCACTTCGAGTATGCCCTACACTGTGTTTCACTTCCAGACTGCGCAGAACCCTTCCGCAGTTTTCTGCTGCTTGCTTCGTCCAACGATCGCTGCAGCGCTTTGGTGTGGGCTGTGGGGACACAGATCCAAACCGAAACAAGAATCAAAAGAAATAAAAGACGAGGTTCTCGGGGCGCGCGCTATACGCACGCCACGAGACAGAGAACGCTTGAGAATTCGAACAGAACGGATGCCTTGGCTCTTTCTTCCCCACAAGTGGTGACCCGAATAAGTGCCCGAGCATGCATCATGGGCAACCTCCGGACTCGACCCAAGCTCCACAAGCGGCTATTGCGGTTCGGCTTCCGCCGTACTGGGACCGCAACCCTCGAGTCTGGTTCGTGCAGGCAGAGTCGCAATTCCACCTCGCTGGAATTGAAAACCAAGGACTCAAATATCATCACGTCGTCTCGGCCCTCTCTCCCACCGCGGCCGACGCTGTCTACGACGTGCTGTCCAGCCCATCTACCTCAGCACCCTACGATCAGCTGAAGTCAGTCCTGCTTCAAAGAATCGAAGCATCCGAACGTTCCCGCTGCCAACAGCTGCTCTCCGCCGAGGAACTCGGTGAACGACGCCCATCGCAGTTGTTGCGTCGAATGATTCAGCTTCTCGGAGAAGGCGCCAACGACATCGACGCCGCTCTACTTCGAGAGCTGTTCCTTCAGCGGCTGCCAACAAACGTTCAGATGGTCCTTGCGGCAGCAGCACCGCTCGATCTCGCGGGACTCGCCGAGTTGGCCGACGCGGTCATGGAGGTCTCTGCCCCGTCTGTCATCATAGCTGCCGACACAAGAACGCAGTCGGCAGGTGACGCATCCAACACGGCGCAAGACATCCGGACCCCGCAGACATCCCAAGGCTACGTCCACGAGCTCTGCCAACGCCTCGAACAAGCCGTTCTCTCCACTACAAGACGTCAAGACCCCGAACGTTCTCCAGATCGTCGTCGGCGCTCAACATCTCGCCGAACAGACGACTGCTCTAAAAGAGACAACTCATCGCGTCTCTGCTATTACCACCGCCGTTTCGGTCCAGGCGCACGTCGCTGCGAGCGTCCTTGCGCGTGGCCAGAAAACCGACTAGAGGCGTCGAGCGGTCTTGGTCCTACAAAAGGTAGCCTTTTCTACGTGACCGACAGAACCACTGGGAATCGCCTACTCGTTGACACGGGCGCCGAGGTCAGCGCCATTCCTGCATCACGTGCGGACCGTTCACGTAAGCCTATCTGCTTTCTTCAAGCTGTGAACGGCTCACCCATCCCCGTGTACGCGGAACGCTCTCTCTCGCTGAACCTTGGCCTTCGACGAGTGTTTCGGTGGGTGTTCCTGGTGGCCGACGTCGGTCGGGCGATCCTTGGCGCCGACTTCTTTCAACACCATTCGCTGCTAGTCGACGTCAAGAGGAAACGCCTACTCGACTCGACAACGAAGCTTTCGATACAAGGGATCGCCACAACGGAAACTCCGGTGTTCGCCTCTATTTGCACTCAGGTGCAAGGCACCTTCCAATCACCGCTCAGTGAGTTTCCTTCTCTCACGCGACCGCCAGACTGGACGAGACCTGTTGCACATGATGTCGCACATCACATTCCAACAACAGGTCAACCAGTTTTCTGCCGTCCACGACGACTAGCACCGGAGAAGCTCCAAATTGCTCGAGCAGAATTCGACCACATGCTCGAATTGGGGATAGTACGACCATCCTCCAGCAGTTGGGCCTCTCCGCTGCACATGGTCTCCAAGAAGAACGGGGACTGGCGACCATGCGGAGATTACCGCGCTCTGAACCGAAACACCGTTCCAGACCGGTACCCGCTCCCCAACATACAAGACTTCACCGTCAACCTTCGAGGCTCTACCATCTTCTCGAAGATTGATTTGACCAGAGCCTATCATCAAATTCCGGTGGCGGAAGAAGACATCCCCAAGACAGCCGTCACAACACCTTTCGGCCTGTTTGAATTTTTGCGCATGCCTTTTGGCCTCAGTAATGCGGCACAATCGTTTCAGCGATTTATTGACGCTGTTACAAGGGGCTTGCCTTTTGTCTTCTGCTACGTCGACGACCTGCTCGTCGCAAGCCCATCTCCAGAAGAGCACAGCGCACACCTTCGTCTCCTCTTCGAACGGCTGGCCAAGCATGGCATCATCATCAACGCCACGAAGTGTGAGTTCGGGGTACCCGAATTGGACTTTCTGGGACACCGTCTTGATAGCTCAGGAATTCGACCTCTACCTGCCAAAGTCAGCGCTATCCAAGACTTCCCGAGACCAACATCCCTCACAAAGCTTCGCCAATTCATCGGCCTCGTAAACTTCTACAGGCGTTTCATCCCACACTGCGCCAAGCTGCTCGAACCACTTGAGCTGCTCCTCCTCGGCAAGAGCGCACGCTCTACCTCTCCTTTGCCTTGGAGCGACGCAGCTGAGCAGGCCTTTTACGAGGCAAAGAGAGCTCTTGCGGAGACCACCCTTCTTCAACATCCGATGCACGACGCTCCAACGTCGATCATGACTGACGCCTCAGCAACCGCCGTTGGAGCAGTACTCCAGCAACGCATCGACGGACAGTGGCAGCCACTCGCTTTCTTTTCGAAGAAGTTGAAGCCAGCACAGACACGCTACAGCGTGTTTGGCCGCGAGTTGTTGGCTGCCTACTTGGCCGTGCGTCACTTCCGACACTTCGTTGAAGGAAGGAAATTCACCATATGGACGGACCATAAACCCCTGACAAATGCCATCTCAAACGCAGGATCCCATCACACACCTCGGGAAATCCGCCATCTAGCTTTTCTGTCGGAATTCACGACAGACATCCGACACGTAAAAGGCGTAGACAACGTGCCTGCCGACGTCCTCAGCCGTATTGACGCCGTCTCCTTACCACCGCTCCCAGATCCTGCAGAATTTTCTCGGCTACAGATCGAGGACGAGGAGCTCAAGAGGCTACGATCGTCATCTTCGTTGCAGCTGCAGGATGTCGCCTTTCCAGGTAACATCATTGTCACTTGCGACGTCACGACTGAAAAGCCCCGGCCGTTCGTACCTGTTTCACTACGTCGAAAACTCTTCGACGCCACTCACTGCCTTCCACATCACGCAGTGAGTGGCGTCGAAAACTCTTCGACGCAACTCACTGCCTCCCAAACGCACACGCGTTCCGCGTGAGCGTTTCGACCCGCGTTATCGATTTGTTGTCGAAGTGATATTGTCATTATGAAAGAGTGATTGCGCGGTTTACATACAACGCCGTTATCTCAGAACAGGCCTCCTTTCTGTTAAACGTTTGCTTTTTATTTCACCGATTCTATGCGGAGCACCTGCGGTTGAGAAGTGTCGCGCTTTCGGCAGAAAGAGACCTCCATAGCACCGATTGGAAGACTTTCAGGGTTGGGGGAACTCACGATGAGCGTGGTTAGGACACCACCGCGGCAGCTTTCCACGGAGGATCTTAGCAAAACTAAGGGCGGCGACGAGGATGATATACCCCTCGGCGAACTCGCGAAGCGGCTAAACCCCGCCAGCACTGACGAACATGACACACGGATTTTGCAACCAGTGACCACAGAATCGGCGGGCACGGTGCAGCGGGACACTGTCGACGAGTTGAGATCGGCCATGACCCTCCTGCTTCAGTGTCAACGGGACCAGATGATGCAACTAAGCCGCCCCTCGGTGACAGTCACTCCGCCTCCTAAAGACCATTTGCGGCTCCCGCTTACTATTCCGAAGTATGCGGGCTACGCGGATAGGAAGTCGGTGACAACGTTCATCTCTGAGCTGCAAAACTACAAAGCAGCTTCGGGGATAGAAGACGAGGTAGTGCTAGACCGTCTCCTCCCGGTTGCACTGACAGACAGTGCAGCACTGTGGAGGCAAAGACAAACTAAATTCACAAGTATGGCAGATTTTGAGGCGCGATTCAGGACGGAGTTTCTGCCTCCGGATTACAACATGCGAATCAGGGACGAGCTGCGCGCGCGCACACAGCACCCGGACGAGTCACTCATCGAGTTTGTAAGGGCTCTCCAGGGCCTGTACGATATCGCCGACGCCGCGGCACCAGACGCGGAGAAAGTAGAACGCGCCATCCGTCAAAGCCACCCGCGTTTCCATCCCCATCTCAGGGGGCGCACATTTCAGAACTTAGACGAGATGGCACGAGCGGCGATCACCATCCAGGCCGATATCCTCGCGGAACTTAGATACCGCCCCCTCCTCCACAGAACATGACCCTGGAACCATCATTTGCGTGGTCTGGAAACGCACGGGTACATAGAGTCGGGGAGAACCAGACTATTCCAACCAGGCGTCTGTCCCCCGAGCCCTAGATCCTCATGCATATGAATCACGAAGGCGCAGCGGGTTTGAGGGCATGCATTCACAACGCCACAACCCCTCCATTGGTCAAGATGAGTTCTTGGCCTCTGGACCGGTAACGCGGAGCTCGGGAGGGGCAAGTACGAGCGGGACACCGCACGAAGCCGACGGGCGGGCCACGCTCCGTTGTTTTCGATGCGGCCGGCCAGGACACATACGCCGGGAATGTAGCGAACAGCGGCAGCAGCCTCAGACACAGGGAAACGGCTACGGCCGGCGGTGGTAAGGAATCGCTACTCTCCGCCGGCTGCGCCGAAAACACGATCCACAAGATCGAGCCGCCGCAGCCGCCTCCGGGCCTCCCGGAGGCTCACACGGGCTCCGGGGACTGACGCTTTTCTATCAACCCTCGGTGGCCCTCCATCACTTTTTCTTCCTCATAACACTCTCCGTTGTGAGACTCCCGGCGTGTCCGATTTTGCATGGACACCCGGGCGCCCAGCTCACACCGTTCGCGGTCTTGAGACTCCCGGCGTGTCTGCTCGTCGCATCGACAACCGGGCGGCCAGCTCACAACACTTTCTCGTCATGAGACTCCCGGCGTGTCGGCGTTCGCGTCGACACCCGGGCGCCCAGCTCACACCGTTCGCGGTCTTGAGACTCCCGGCGTGTCTGCTCTCGCATCGACAACCGGGCGGCCAGCTCATAACACTTTCACTCTTCGTCGTGAGACTCCCGGCGTGTCGGCTTTCACACCGACACCCGGGCGCCCAGCTCACACCGTTCGCGGTCTTGAGACTCCCGGCGTGCCTGCTGTTGCAGTGACACCCGGGCGGCCAGCTCATAACACTTCCCTCTTCGTCGTGAGACTCCCGGCGTGTCGGCTTTCACACCGACACCCGGGCGCCCAGCTCACACCGTTCGCGGTCTTGAGACTCCCGGCGTGTCTGCTGTCGCATCGACAACCGGGCGGCCAGCTCATAACACTTTCCTCTTCGTCGTGAGACTCCCGGCGTGTCGGCTTTCACACCGACACCCGGGCGCCCAGCTCACACCGTTCGCGGTCTTGAGACTCCCGGCGTGCCTGCTGTTGCAGTGACACCCGGGCGGCCAGCTCACAACACTTCCTCTCGTCATGAGACTCCCGGCGTGTCGGCTTTCACACCGACACCCGGGCGCCCAGCTCACACCGTTCGCGGTCTTGAGACTCCCGGCGTGCCTGCTGTTGCAGTCGACACCCGGGCGGCCAGCTCACAACACTTCCTCTTCGTCATGAGACTCCCGGCGTGTCGGCTTTCACACCGACACCCGGGCGCCCAGCTCACACCGTTCGCGGTCTTGAGACTCCCGGCGTGCCTGCTGTTGCAGTGACACCCGGGCGGCCAGCTCACAACACTCTCCGTCGTGAGACTCCCGGCGTGTCGGCTTTCACACCGACACCCGGGCGCCCAGCTCACACCGTTCGCGGTCTTGAGACTCCCGGCGTGTCTGCTCTTGCAGTCGACAACCGGGCGGCCAGCTCATAACACTTGCACTCTCGTCGTGAGACTCCCGGCGTGTCGGCTTTCACACCGACACCCGGGCGCCCAGCTCACACCGTTCGCGGTCTTGAGACTCCCGGCGTGCCTGCTGTTGCAGTGACACCCGGGCGGCCAGCTCACAACATTCTCGGTCACGAGACTCCCGGCGCGTCTGCCTTTGCACTGATCCCCGGGCGGCCAGCTTACACTGTTCCCGGTCGTAAGCTACACGAAACAATTGCATTTGAGTTGGACCCTAATGCGATTCCCTTTCAGCCAAACGTCGGCCCGCCAGATTCCGGCCCGATTCCCAATGTCAGTGCCGCTTTGAAGTTCTCAACACCCAGGATGGTCGCTCGGGATGGCCGGGTGCCCGTGGACTCGCCACGGCCGGCGGGGGTGGGAACAGCCTCTCGAACCGAGAGACCGGCAGTGCTCATCCCAGCTGTAAGTAGAATTGAAACTAGACCCAAGTCTCTTGAGCCACGTATGACCGTGAATGTACTAGGTACCCCAGTGGCCGCTCTTCTAGATACAGGGGCAAACATATCGCTTATGGGGGATGCTATGTTTGCGGAATGTAACAAGAAAAGGATACATCTCCGGTCGGCAAATGTAAAACTGCAGGTAGCATCGGGGTCCGTACTGCCTGCTGCCGGCGCAGTGAGATTACGAATTTGCTTTCATGCCAGAAAACGAAGACAACGTTTTGTGTATCTCCCTGGACTGCCAGTTCCCATGATCCTTGGTCGCGATTTCATTGCGGCAGAGCGGGTTTCACTAGACTTCGCCCGAGCTGGATATTCATTGGGGGCGAAACGGAATTAACGCCGTTTACCAGACGGCAGGATTGTATTCGCGGCCAAGCGTTTCCGGTAAACTTTGCCGGGCAGGTGTCTTTACTTCCAGACAGCGTGCTCAAGGCCGTGCAAAAGTGTTCCGGTGAAAACAACCAGAAGCAGCTCCAGCACCTGCTGGAACCCTTCTCGCCGATGTTCACGGAAAGACCTGGGAAAACCGATCTCCTGCGGCACCGAATCGAAACCAAGGACGCACCACCCCGGAGGTGTAATGCGAGACCCATCAGTGCCCACAAGCGCCAACTTTTGGATACGGCGCTCGCAGAAATGATCGACACCGGCGCAGTACGTGAGTCAAAAGCCCTTGGGCCTCACCGGTGGTTCTGGCCCCAAAGAAGGATGGTACAGCCAGGCTTTGTGTGGACTATAGGCGACTAAATGAAGTGTCAATCAGAGACAGTTATCCTTTCCCTAGTATCTCCTCGGTGATGTACGCCCTCGGAAACTCGACCGTTTTCACGACCCTTGACTGCAGCCGGGGGTTTCTTCAAATCGAGGTCCACCCCGCTGACGTGCCAAAAACGGCATTCATTTGCCACAGGGGGTTATTCGAATTCACTCGCCTTCCCTTTGGGTTGTCTAATTCGCCTGCCAGCTTTCAGCGCTTAATGGATGTCGTGCTCGGCGATGCGAAGTACGAATTTGCGATGGCATACATGGATGACGTCGTCGTGTTTTCACGAACTTTTGAGGAGCATCTCGTACATCTCCGCATTATACTAGAACGAATGCGCCAGGCCGGCCTTACAATTCATCCAGGGAAGGCACAGTTGGCAGTGCCGGAAATCAAACTTCTCGGTTTTGTGGTTGATGGCGGCACGCTGCGTCCAAACGAGGATAAGCTACGCGCGATAACGGAATACCCCCCGCCCCGTGACGTCAAAGCTTTGCAGAGATATCTCGGTATGATCGCTTTTTACAGGGATTTCATTCCGCGATGTGCCGAAATAACGGCGCCACTGAATCAACTTCTCCGCAAGAAAACGAAGTGGTGTTGGGGCGAACAGCAGCAGATCGCGTTTGCAACTCTTTCTAAGGCTGTGACAGATAACGCGTGCCTGCATCTCCCAGACTTGAATCGTCCGTTCACTTTGCAAACCGACGCAAGCGATTACGGCTTGGGAGCAGTTCTCTTACAAGAATACGACACCCTCCTTCGACCGGTAGCATTCGCCAGCCATACGCTTACCGGAGCAGAGCGGAATTATTCTACCACCGAGAAAGAGTGTCTGGCGATTATCTTTTCCCTAAAAAGTTTGACATGTACCTGGATGGAGCGTCATTTTGTATTCAAACTGCCCACATTTGCCCACATTGGGTCGTCTGGCCCGAACGTTCCGCAGGCCCCGTGGGCTATGTGTCGAGGGCTCCCTGGGTGCAGCGGCCCCGGCCCCTGGTGGGCGAGCCCTCCGACTTTACCCCCCCCTCCGTTCCGGGGACGGACCCTGGCGCAGCGCCATGGCGGCGACCCTCCGGCGCCCTTCACCAAGGAGGAGCGCGCCGCTCTCCGCTTGGTGTGCGGCGTGCCAATCGACCACTGTGAACACCACCGACATGGCGCCCTGCACGCTGCGCGCCGAGCGGTGAAGACGCGGCCGTGGCCGCGGCGTTTCGCCCGCTTACAGAGGACGACGCCGCGGCCGCGCTGGAGATTCTGCGCCGTTTTCGCCCGGGGGTACTTCGGGGAAGGGAAAACGAGCCGGACCCTAGGCTGCTCCTGAACCAGCTGGACCTGGGCCCGGGCTCCCCCTGAAGGAGGGAGGAGTGTGGTGGCTGCCGCCACACTGCTCCGTCATGAGGGCAAGATGCCCGACGGCAGCGCCACGAGACGGCAGGGTGCAGCTGAGGGGAGGCGCAGGGGCATTCGGGGTGTAAACGAAGAATAAACAAGACGTAAGAAACCATTCCTTGTTTTCTACGTGTTCTTCCGGGGTGAACCGCACGGACGAGAACCCGGGGCTTCCAAGGTGTGGACAGAGAAACCTACAAGACTAGATATCTTACGACAACATGAATGAATTGTTTGGGCGGAATTTCTCACTCTAAATGGCTCTTTTTGCTACTCAAAATACCTAACTGTGGAATATTTTTCTTTGCGATGCCCTGATACTTACTCGTAACTTGAGAGGGGGCGTATGGAGAATGTTCTACGTCCATTTTCTCCGATGTTCCGTAGCGATCAGAAAATACAAACACCCGGCTGCCTTGCACGGTAACCGGACACGCACCGCCCTGTAGGTGCAATCCGCGCTCGATCAGCGTGTACAAAAGAAAACTCCTGGGCAGAACGTTCCTTGAGATGATTCACACCGGTGTAGGACGTAAGTCAAAAGACCATTGATCGTTTGCTGTGGTTCTTCCCCCAAGAAAAAAGAAAACAGCCTTACTCTGTGGAGAATACAGACGGCTTAACGACGTGTCTGTAAGGAACAGCAACCCGTTTAGCAGCCTATCCTCTGAAATGGACGCGCTCGTTAAGGCGACCGTGTTCATAACGATACCACTAGAACACGTCCGAAGCCTCCTCAAGAGCTTCCGGGCTTTAGAACCAGCGTCGTCAGAACTCATGTACGCACAGCTGAGCGGGATAGTGCGCGGGCAGCCCGGGGGGTGGCGGGTTACGGCTCCACTTGAGAGTCACCACCGTAGCCCGCCACCAGGGTGCGCGCGGGGAAGCGTACTTATCCTCGCTCGGTGGCCGTCACGCCAGCTTTCCTGCAAAGTCCTATATATTTTGCTCGTCACGTGAGGTGGAGGCAAAATCAGGGCAACATACGCCTGGGCACGTGCAACATCGGCAAAGCGACCGTATCGATGGCTTTTCTGCACGGCGTTGAAATATTTGCTTCTCACGCGGTCAATCTCGACGAATAGTGGCGCCGCGGCACGCGAAAAACAGACGCGCAAAACTGGCTCCAGTAAAGGCCGTTGCGCAACGCTGGCGCGCCGAGCTCACGATTTAAGCGAGCCTTGTCCGGCGCTACGGATATAAAAGGACACCGCCATTAATACTCAGGAGATTTCTGGGCCGATGCCAGTCACGGACAGTCACGCACGACGCATTTTTAGTTTTCTAACTAATTGTCCCGTCCAACATTAAATATCGTCCATTGTGTTCGAAACCATGGCTCCGGGACGTTCCTCAAGGATGGGCATACCCAGCAGGAAACGTTCCCAAAGTTTGCGATTTGAACTCGTTGTATGTCGATTGCATCATCATCTAAGTCATCAGCCGAAATTGGAGAAGACACCTCTTCCCGCAAAAATAAATTTACTGACACCTTGTTGATCAGAGGGGCCCGAGGGCTAGGCGAAGGAATAATAATCCCAACTGCAAAATGTTTTTGAATTTAGTCTTCCCTATTCTAACTCTTTCCAGACCTAGTTGACGTGGTTGAACTCTGATCGTCTATATGTGGTCAGTCACTTAGTGTAGAACCTGTTTCTTAAAGTTGTTAGAGCAGGTATGATACTTGCAAACTATGGTAAGGAGACTGAGGTTTCGTTGTAGGAGGTGGCAATGAAAGTGGAGAAGACATTGTCAATGCCAGAACTGACAGCTGGGACCTGTTACCAAGAATGCGGAGATTAACCTCTACCAGAGGAAGGTAATTGCGAAAAAGGGCTGCTCCAGGAATTGGGTGAGACCCAGGAGCGTTTAGAAATGCCCATTTGTACATACGTTCGCGGATGCCCGATATTGAGGGTGAGGCCATGTTCGTCATACGGTTGGATTGTTATGCTGCGTGCGAATATATTTGGGTCCTTCTAGTGCCACTAAGCTTGAGTAAAGTTGAAAACTTCTTATTCAATGTCATAGCACGGCCACTTGAACCACCTCACCCCATGAAAAAAAAAGAACGACGAAAAATCCGTAGTCACCATGACAGAAACAGCACTCCGGGTCTACGAATCGACTAACCACAACTTCAGCGACCAAGTCATGAGTTTCGCTAAAGACCTAGTCGCAGTCGTAACATTTTGAAACCGTTCATAGCTGCTAAGAGTTTTAAAAGAAACTTGTAAATTCAGGTATAACAGTTTAATATTGGTACAACGATGACGAATAGATAAGTAATTAGGCACATTACACTCACTAGCGGATTTTGTGAATCTTTCCAGCTGGGCAGGGATTGAGCTTCAGTTAATACTTTTTTGTTTCACTATATTAGTTTAGGCCTATAGAGTCGGCTCCTGTCAAGAGGCCCTTACATCTTTATTGTTCTACGAGGCTTCGCGAACCCGAGGCATATAACCATAGTACGTAATTAAAAATCCATAATGTTTTAGTTAATTTCTCGGTCCTGTCGGTGGGCAGACGAAGATAAATCCAAACATCACTTGGCGACTTAACTGGGCAATTAGCTTCACTCAACTGGACAAAAAAATATTAGTTCCTATAACCTCAGTATGCTTATCTTATCACTATTTTCACATTCAAATTAGAAAACTCACAGTAAAAAAGATGTGGGTATGTTTAACAGAGCTATTTGATAAGCACTCATCATTGTCGTTTGCTCATATGTATTACTGACAGGAAGTTTGATTCAAATTCTATTAAACAAAGTTCAAAACAAAGAACGTATCGCAGCAAGTACTTGGTATCATTCACGTTTCTACAAGCTAGTTTTCCCCAAAGACAAGCCCTTGGCAATTTCCTCCTCCTTCCCCCCCCCCCCAAAAAAAAAAGAAAAAAAGAGAACAACTACAAAAATTATGGAGCGAAACTTCATACGGAAATATTTTTCCTGATTTCGGTTTGGAAAAATGTTATTCAAGGCGATTTTTTTTGGAGGGTTGGGGGAGGGGGGGAGGAGGGGGAGGTATGATACGTTCACATCTCCCATTTCCTCGCCTAAATAAAAATAAAATTTCCATTATTTTTTTATCAAAACTTTTATTCTGTGTGCCTGATATATTTGTGACACTTAAAGACAGTCGATACAAACAAGATTTAGAATGTGTCGTCCACGTTCTAACTTAACACTACTGCTGCAAACTCAAATAAAAATAATTAAAAGGCATAACCCGCTCCTTTCCCACATAATAACTAAGTAGTTACTTCGTTACCTTACATTGTTACTAAATGCTAATGACGCGTTACTTGTAACGGGTTCTTTGCAAGTCTAATACAGACCTCAACGTGATCCAGCGGTGTTCCAACCGTCCGAATCGAGCGGTCCGTGGGTTCATCGGGATTTGTGCTGGTGAAGGCCGGACTGGTCTCGGAGGAACCGAACATGATCTGAGGGGTTGCACAATTGACAGGCATAAATGATGGGTCCAACAAAATTCGAAATTGCTTCACAGTCAAGCGAAAGCTTGAGAAGAGTTTACGTACATGTATTCTTGGGGAGTTCATCCTTGTTCTTATCATTTCCATAATTGCAGGAGTGGGTAGAGCCTGCCACGATTGCTACAAAAATAGCAAACGCCACAGAGGGTCAAAGGTTCAAGTTAATAGAGCCAATTCAATGAAATAAACAGGCAGCGTGGAATGGGAACAGTTTAGGCGACAGGGCGAACACGGACGAGCCAACTTTAGCGAAGCCGCCACCAAAGCCGGAGGCTTCATACACTGGAAGCGCTTACAAAAGTGCAATATGTCGTGCCCTTTGATTAGTGTTTTGGCCGGAAGAGTTCATATTCATTTGATAATTTACGAAAAAAGAAAAACGAAACGAAAAAATGGCATTGTTGTCTTCGATTTCTGTCATTGTTTATACTACACGTTTTGTGTCACTTTCCTGAGTGATTGAGTAAAACGGCATCGGGTGATGGTCGTTCGAATATATGATGGTAATCGAACGTTCTCAATATCAAACTTGAAGTTACATTTTTGAGCTGATGAATAGTGATTGCTGTGATACTATCCAGTGAACGCCTATTTCCAACCATTCAAGGCAAAGTGTTCTGGCTCGCGTTAGTACATAACCAATTCGCAGAAAGTGCCTTAACGAAAAATTTTGCCCTGCTACCATCGTGCAATGTGGCGTAAAAGAAAATACTTTAGAAGTAGATTGTTTATTGTGTCCTAACTTTAGGTCTGTGCGCGGCCACATATTTTTTGTTTCTTCGACAATTTGATATTAATGCGAAAACATTTGTAGTTGCCCAGCAATGCTCAGCTTTGAACTGCATATCCGATGTCACTGGAACAACATGAGATACGTCTACTTTGGGAGAAGAGCGTTCATGCCCTGAGAGACAAATCCCGACTTGGGGTGAGCAAAGTTCAACCAGAGTTCATCGGAAGGAAGGAAGTGTTTTCAGCCGGGCAATTGGCTGATAACCTCGATGTGATGTGCTTGCCTACAAAAGGAGTAGAACTATTTTCAATGTAAGATTCCAGGCGTGCATTCCCACGACAGTGTCGCCGAAATTAGTGAGCAGGGCCGCTAAAACCACATTTGCACCTGTATATTCAGTATGTCTCGCTCTCGAAGAGCGACTGTCAAATAGTAGCAGCGGGAGGCCGCGGTTTTCACTGTGAATATGAGGAAACTTGAACGTCTTAAACGCGGCCTTACGACTGTAATACAGGTGAAAAGAAACACGAAAGCTGTGAGAAAAGGCAAAGGCAAACTGAATCAAATATCCCTCTCCGAAGACCATAGTACGGCTCAGTACGGTGCAACGATGGTCTGGCAAAAGCTAACCGAAGAAACGAGGGAATGTTTCCAGGCACACCCAGTGTGGGAACGCAACAGAGCAACACACGACAAAAACGTCGTGTTCGAAACAGCACAGCGTGAAAGAGAAGACGTTGACACGGCGTAGTGACGGAACACATGCCCAAAAGTAAAACGCCGCTACACGGTTTCGGAGGTAAACAAAAACAAAAAGTGACCGACCTTCCGGTGAAAGTATGTGACATCCGGTTGGCTATTGTTTTTGCCTGTTTTTTACGACCCTGGGTGAGTGGCACATACTTTAAAGGTCTCACCACCGAGAAATAACTGCGGTATCCCCTGGAACTTACTTCTAATGGACCCACAAGCCGTCACGATCCATAGAGAGAAAAGAAATAACTTTTCTTCGTTAAAGGAACCACTAAATCTGCCGAAGGTGTCGTGGCCGAATATTCAGGACTTCCTATTCGACCAGGCTGGTCCATATACCTGAGAACGACCTAAATTCTACGAATCTCTAAACGCGTTCATCTACTTCGAAAACGGCAAGGCATCGGCGATTAGCATCTACCTCTCCAGGCGCCGAGAAAACGCGCCGAGCTTCCCCACTGCGGAGGCCTACCCGTATCTTCTAGTAGGCATATTTTTGCAGGACGCGAGTCTCTGTAATGCAAAATGTTCTAGTGTCTTGACATGCTTCCTTTGGTGTTCAAGCTCTCTTTCCCAGAGCACGTGCACATTGCATTCGTACGTGGCCTAATGATCCATCGTTGTACGGCGATGGCAGTCGAGGCGCCGTGAGAGCCGGCTCCTCATTCTCGCTTTTGTCGCATTGCACCATCTCCCGGCAGCACATTGAAGTTCTTGAACTGTCTGCTAATTCCGTCTTCCTGCGATCTACCAGGCTCGGCGGCGTCCGTGGAGTCCCTGAGTCTCGAGTTAATCAATATAAATTAACTCGTGAAATTTTCTTCGTTCAGGTACACATCGAGAAACCTAAATGCGCGCAAATCGGGGCATTTCTGGAGCATAGTTCTCGCACGTTTCTCTGCTAGGGAACCTAGAGCCGTCACACACTCAGCCAAACACAAGAAAATGATAGGAGAGACGGAAGCATCTGATGTCCCATTTCCATGCCGTCCAGGAGTGGTGCAAACACCGTGTATTGCAAAAGATTTGCAAATGTAAAAAAATTTACGCTTTTCACTGTCTTTTTTTGTTTAACGCGATACGTACAAATTTCCTTTAAAGTTAATTTTGTTAAAATATTCACCTTAACATAACTTCGCCATTTTATGGGGTATAAAAACACAAGAACAGAAAACCTAAACAGCTTTCCGGCATTGTGGACCCGCACCACATAACCCTGCATTGACGGAAAAAAATATGCTTGGATACGACAGAATAATTCCCTTCGACAGTTGATTTATACAAAGATACGTTCAGTAAAATGGCGCAAAGGAGACTAACATTGCCTGGCTTTGCCCTATCTGCATTTACAACTAATAAACTCAGCACGGTACGACAAATTATCAATACGACACATTAACAGCGTGCTAAAAATAAAAATAAATAATTATATTTATTAATGAACAACATGTTAAACTATATACAATAACAAATCTGTCCAGTCCGATCTATTTTTAGTACTTTATGCAAAATACATTCTATAAAAAAAATTGTTTTAAACGCCCGTTTGGTTTTGGAGCAATAAATATTGACATTACTTTGGGTTAGGGTTTAGTAGCAGTGAAATTTGATGATGCATTCTTTGTATTCTATGCTCAGTTCTTGCCCTTAGTTGGTGGTAATCCGTGTAGCCAACGTTTTACGGCGCTTCGGAATCTCGTGAGCGTTCGAAAGAAAGCCCTGCGGTTTGTTCATATTATCAATGATTATAAAGAACTGTGTCGAAAACCGGAGTTGGAAAGGTTGAGTGTGTTGCAATTATTTCGTCGAATTAAGTTGTAAAGTTCATTTGCTGGAAACGGCATTGTGCAGTTTGCCACATTTTTGAGAAATATTTTTCTTTAAACTTACAGCTGGTGTTTTGTCTAGCTTAATGAAAACAAAGAGCCCTATTTTCAAGGCTAGTATTTTTGTATGGACTTAACTTTGCTGACAACAGTTTTTTTATAGTTTCTGGAAATTGAAAATTTATGATGGGCGGACTTTCTACGCGTTCGGACTATAGAGGAATTTTCTCTCTCAAGCTCGTTATTTATACAAGATTTGACGAATTTTGTGGATGAAAGAGTATGTTAATAATAATTTATGTATAATAAGCTTCTTTTTGAGCTAAGAAAGCAGACATTTGTCGTGGAGTGCCGTGTATGAGAAGACTTTTATGTCGACTAAGCACCAGGTGCGGACTACGCACGACATGGCAGGCTAAGCAGCGGGTGCAGACTATCTGAACAGGAACGTTTCTTTTGACCTCAGTTATTCCCTTGCGAAATACAGTCCGGAAGATACTTTTCTATTGGTTGACTGCGCTTTCTTCCTATTGCTCTCCTGTACATCTTCAGTGCTTGAAAGAATGCTTCGACTTCGAGTGAATATTTCAAAACATTATAACCTTGTATTGACATCAAAATCTACGGAAAGAAACCACGTTAGTCGACGCGCATACGAGCCTGTCACCAGTAAATCAATACCGTAAATAAGCACTTGAAAGTTAACGCTCTGCCTTCACCAAAAGTGCTGCTCAGAATATAACGGTACACGAGCTTAGATGGGGATGGTCAGGCCTGTGAGACATGCGCATGGAAAATCCAGTTGCCAATGTTAAAAGCCGCACATGTATGCGAGAAGAATTTTAATATTAGGATTTATATTTGCACTTTATTACTTTATTGCAATTATAAATTTCCTGATATACCAGTGGAGACGTTTTAATATCGCGTATTGTTTTGCCAGGGTTCTCTTTTGTCACTGAGCTCTTCCGTCGCTGTGCAGTTTCTACATTGTCCTTTTTTGACGTGTATTTTTAGCTCCAACTTTGTAATGCCAACTCTTTTGTGGTGATGTTTGTTTGTTTTTTTTTGCCATGCCACACACTTCACCTACTTCAAATCAAATCGTCGACGCAAGTAAAAGTATTAATATTTGTCGAAAGCGTTCACTCATTGTGGTGTCGTTTTAGTCAGCGATAAGCGCGGTTTCCAGATGTGGTTGAGTATTTTGCACATATCTGTTGTGAGCTGACCCAGATAGTCCTAAAGGACCACTGACAACCCAAGCATTGATAGAAATAGATTCCCAGGGATCGCCCTAAAAATATCAAGTTTCAGAACTTCGTATATGCAGGGAACAAAAATAAATATTTCAGGAAGCTTACTTTTTAACGCCCTTCCGAATTTATGAGTTATATCACGATACACGATGCACCTTTTTTATTATTTAAAACAGAAAGTGCCGTCAGCACCCTCTATATCCTTCCCATCTTTCATTAAACCCCCCCCCCCCCCCCATGGCCAACCGCGAGGGTATTCCGGGAGACCTATCTTTGTGTGCAGACGACGTGCAACTTTTCCGCGCCTTTTATTTCGGCACTGGTAGTCTGCCTAAAATTGTTTTTAAAATGTATGGTTCAAAGCGACATTCAGCAACCTTTGGTGAGCGACGTGAGGGGCGATGTCGTAAAGGTTCTGCGTGAGAGGTCATGTGGCACGAAAAAAATAACTCGCTCAAGCCGTCCTCGACTTGGGCACTTCTCACAACGACCTCATTACAACCGCCATATTAAAAACCATGAAGAAAAACCTAAGGTACGGCAGATGTTTATTTAATAACACCTCCGGTATCTGATTTCTTTTCTTAGAAACCAGCGTAGTAGAACTTTAACAGTTGTCGCAAAAAGCATATTACATGAATGGCAATAAACATTATTACGGACATGCAACTTGTGACACGTATTACCGTTTTCAAAAATGCCTTGGCGGAATACGTCACAAAAAAAGTAAAAAAGAGCTCATTTCTTTTTTCTTTCTTTTTTTTTTTGGGGGGGGGGGGGGTACATAAGTATTGATGGGCTCTTTCGCACTCCATAAGTTTTGATAGCCATGATTTCTATTTTACTTTATTGTGTCTCCCCTCGCTTCTGAAGCATTCGAGACGGCAAAACAATATCGATCTCGGGGTTGTCAGTGGCCCTTTATTCCGTCGTTACTTCGGCACACGTAACTGCAGACATCACAAAGCCACAGTTGGCACACAATACATGCGGCCGACATTTTGTGGCTACGCCATCAAAGCTATGGGGGCGCCCTTGCGCTTGAGCTATCTTGAGCACCCATCACAGCAGTGGACGCAGAGCTCAACACTTCTGAAATAGCTGTCCGAAAGAATAGTGCGGTAATGGAGCCGCCCGTCGTAAACGAACTTAAGTCTGAGTTAACTGGGGTTAAGGTGCCCGTGTAACAGGGGTATCAAAGATGCATCTGGCATTCACGAGCTTAGTTTGCTGCGTGCCAGTGCAATACCTGCTTACGAGAAGTCCATAATCGTGGATATTCGACGCCACCTAACGAAAGCGAACGACTGGCACACATTGGACACAACTAAAGCGGTAGTGTTCGGCTAGAACTCCTGTTCTCCCCGAATGATCAGGAATCGAAGGCCGACGCTGCACTCGCGTTCAAACTGGAGCCTCTCGATTGCTACCGGCAGGCGACGTAAAAAAAATAAAATAAATACAGCACTTTTAATTTTTGAATTTGTTGGCCGGTGGCACAGTCTCCTGTCATGGATTCATGATCGGCATCACATAACGCGGTTAGCGTACAAGCGCGTTTGCGACGCCGATGAGACGCCGAAGACAAAGAACGGCGTGTCACTAGGGCGCTCCTGTTAATAAGACAGACAACCGAGTGGGAGAGCGAAGTTCGCACTGCATTAAATCAGCGGATCATAGCCTTCAGAACATAAACATCGGAATGCGATAGCACTTTGACACTGAGTATCCAGTATCGCATGACTGGAACTCAAACCCGTTTTCCTTCGTAAGATTTTCGTCTTGCTGAATGTTCCAAATGAGGCAGATATGTCTAAAAAAATTTAATAAAAAATGTAACCAATAAAAAAGAAAGATGAAAATTTAAAAAAAAATATTTTCAACACAGTTCAAAAACATAAAACCATTCGAGATAATTTGCCATGCAGAAATCACAAACATGCTTTAAACGAGACCCTATCTCCAGTTTGCGTGGTGTGAATAAGCTCGTTTTCTTAAAGCGCGTGAAATATTTTTATATGTTTGGATATCGCTCAATTTTCGGAGGGTGTATCGCACGCGTGTTAGAGCTTTTGTTTCCACAGTGATTACCACAGAAGGATGCAAACGCGAGCGTGTAACTTTTACCTCTCCTCCCATTGATCGGGCTTCGAAAGATGCGTCCAGCCGAGGATTACTTTGCTAGTGGGAACTGTGCAAGAGGAGGAGGAAAGCTCGCACGCAGGGAAGCTTAAATATATTGGGTCGTGTGTATGTTTATACAGCCTCGAACTTGTTCCGCCTGAACGGGTGAAGAGTCTCCCAGTTGTAGATGAGAAATTTAGTTAGAGCAATACAGTCGCTAGCCTGAGGTCTTTTACATGCATCACGCAGTAGTGATACACGACCGCACGCCGGTACGATGCTCGTCCAGATCTAAACGGGCAAGGGTGGGGATTGAGCCCAGGATCCTAGGTTCTGCAGCTCGAGCTTTCTCTCCACATGCTCCGAGCTGGTGTGCGCTAGCCCATTCCGGCCACCAATCCCCCTTCGCGGGAAGGCTAGGGAGCCAAGCTGTGGTGAAATCCTTAGTTCATCGAACGTGTTCGAAAGTGGAGACAAAAGCAGCTATCGTTGTGTCTACACACTGGGCGTGATCATTCTAGCCAGAAATCGCGCTCAGACGTCCCCCGAAATGTCGTGTCCTCCTCTCTCTCAAATTCTACTCGTATAGAAAGCAAATAATTCGCGTTATTGAGCGTAGAAACTAAGGCAAAGGAGGAGACGAGATGCACTAGGACATCACATTTAAATTAAGTTTGGCGGTATTACAATCCGAAGGTTTTGAATATAATATAGGCAAAAGTCAACACTCCCATAGTTCAATTGGTTGGTGAGAGCGGCAACCACGTTGACAAAACACTCTGCTCTCATGTAATGGTTCATGCTTTCTCTTTCATTTTTACTAACGAAAGCTCCCTAAATATTCCCCCGATTCCAGATGCCCAGTACGAGCATATGGCCCTTATCCGCGCTTCATCTTCCAGTGTTGCCGCTCCCATCGACGGGATGAAGCTTTTGTCATCTTCAGCGCCAGATAACATCATCCTAAATTCTTAAGAATACAAAAGGGTATCCAATAATTTTTGAAGTTCCTATTTAATAATTCGCTATCCGTAGGTTACCTTACTTCTGATTGGAAAATCCGGTAAGATTGTTCCGCTTTACAAAAACGGGGATCGCCCCTCGATTCTAATTATCGCCTTATTTCATTAAATTCAGTTTTGTCGAAACTCCTCGAACGTTATATGTACTCTCGCGTGATGTCTATTTTAGCATGCAATAATTGATTTTACCAGCACAAACATGTTTTTCATTAAGGTTATTCATGTGACACACAGCTGTTGTAATTTGCGCCTCACATCCAGCACCATCTTGAAACGATACTTGGGCAATATTTTAAACCTTTCAAAAGCGTTTGACGGTGTTGCACATCTCCGATTAATTAAAAAAATATTGCTCGTTTTTATATAAGCTTACAGACTTTATTGTGGATATGCAGGTTCCTTGCTTCGCGAGTGCAGTACACAGCCTTAACCGGGCATGAATCTAATTTTCTTAATGTCACCTACGGTGTACAACAAAGGCACAGTTATTCTTCCTCTTCTTTTTTTAACACTCATTGATGACCTATAAAATTTTATTCATTCAAACTTACGTAGCCTTGCTGATGACTGTGTGGCTATATCACTTGAAATCACTTCACCCAATGACCACTCTCCTTTAAAGCGACCTAGTACGAGTATCCCAATGGTATAACAGCTGGCTGATGTCATTAGATAAATCAAAGTTCAAACTAGTTCGCTTTTCTCGGAAGGAGCCCCGTCTTCATTTCACAACGTGTTAGATGAAAAGAATATTGGGAAAGTCGATGAGTACAAATACCTTGGTTTTGAACTAACTTCTGATCTCACCTGGATTAGCCACATTAACAGCATTTATTCCGAATCAGCAAGAGCCCCTGGCTATATCGGGATTGCCTGAGTGCTGCTCCTCCAAAACTTATGAAGCTTTCCTACAAAATGTTTATACGACGAAAATTAGAATATTCTGCCGCAATCTTTAATCCTTAACAAAATTGCCTACTCACTCAACTTGAAGGAGTTCAAAACCGAACGGCCCGCTACAGTTCCTCTTACGGCGATTATAGATTCAGTTTTCGTTTCAATAAAAAGAAGCCTACATTTATCTGCTCTTGAGGCATGCCACACGAAAGCACGTCTTTGCTTACTTTATAAGCCTTATCATTGTGATCCAGCCATTAGAAGTTCATAGCTGCTTAGTCCCACGCAATCATCTCGTCGTCTGAATTACTCTCTTGTTTTTGAACGAATGTCCGGTTCGAGCAACCCCTTTAACAAATCATTCCTACCAACATTATTTGTGGACTGGGATGGTTTTTCATAATATCTCGTGTTAATCACTCTCCCTGTGGTTTTTGAAAGCTCTATCATCTTGAATTTTCGCTCTACTGATTAGAGTTCTAGTGTTGCTACTTTTCAATTTTTGTTCGCGCTAGTGTGTGCTGTTCTTTTTTATTTGTGTTTAAAAAATTTAAGTGTGCAATCACTTGATTAGTCCCCTCCTTGTGTAATGCTCTCACAGGAGATCTCTTGAGGAAATACGATAAAAGAATGAACATCAAGTCAAATCAAGCTTGGAATGATAAGTGGGGAGACGTAAAGGTAGCTGCCTTTGTTTAAACAGCTTGGTGTTCTGACGTCTTCACCATATCGTCTCCTTCTCTTCCGAGTTTCTACCCATATATACTTTATTTCAGTTTCAATTCAGACACAGTCGATGCTACGAGCTGATGCGTCCAATCAGAGATCGTCAAAGCGCACCATCCTGGAGTTCGTCATGTTTCTGTACGAGTTCTAATATCGATGAACCAATCACAAGCAGAAAAGGCTCAGTGACTCGCGCTTTTCACGCTGCTTAAATTGTTTCCTTTTATAGTAGCGTCCGCCGCGTCAGGACATAAAGAATCTCCGATAAGGTTCTTGAGTTCGAACCAAGACTGAACGTTGTAATGAAGACAGACACCTTACAAAATTATGTGTCTTAAGCTTTTTTTTTCTATCTTCTTAGTGTGTGTCCGTCAGAGCCAATGAAAAGTTCGATGTAGACCCGTCGGTTCCGACACGCCGAAGGTAGAAATGCGCCAAAGAGGAAAAAAAGTTATAGGAGAAGTGACGTCATCAGCCGAGTCTGCCGACCCCCGCTCGCCACTACGCTGTCTCGGGGGTGCTGTCAATGACGTCACGGCGCTCTGGCAAGATACAAGGTTGCAGAGAGGATCGCTGTGTGCCCGGCGGGAATCGCTGCACGTATTTTATTAAAAATAATTACGCTTTACGTATACTTCTACCAAGATCTTTCCGATGACTGAGTTCACTGGACAAAAAGCTACAGAGGTCCGCTACTAACTCAAATTTCTTGAAATGTGCTTCATATTTCTTTTACACTGAAACTAGGTATATTATCCACCCTTTTAAGTGACCCAAAACCAGCAATGTCGGACAATGTGACGCCAGTGATTTAATAAACAGAACTTCCATACCTTTTTTAACGGAAGAAAGGTCGTATGCTCCTCCTTCAAGATGATCAAACAGAGAGTAGAAAAGAGTCTCTGAACCGTAGATCGTCGTGATTCTGGAATATCGAGTTGGTTTGTGAAGACAATGTCGCAAATCATAGATGATATGAATTTTTTTGCTTGTAAGACAGTTTTAGTATTTTTTGAGCCAAACAAAAAAAGAGGATTTGGTCAAGTACACCGTAACTGATACTAAAAAGACGGCTACCTCTTTTCGAGAAATGACGTCACATTTGGGTCGAAACTCTGTTTTTGTGGTCTGGTCCCAGACTACGCCTCCACGAAAAACAGAAGCGAATCTTTGAACAGGGGAGGAGGGCATCAGAGTAATGCGAGCAATGTTCAAGACCAACAAGGCAAGAGCCTGGTAGCCAAAAGACGCAGACAAGCTGGTTAATTTACTGCATAATAAAGCTGAGCCAAAAAAAAGAAATAAGGTGATTGAGTATTATAATATCATACGGGCCTAGATTTAGAACACAATCCGTTTTTTTTTCATATTACTATAAATTACAATAAACACGCTGTTTTCTGCTATTTTTGCGTTTCTTATCTTGAAAAAACCTGCGTGAATTGGTGCAACTTGAACATTATGAGAATATCCTCTATCGCTCACAAACAAAAAAGATTCCAAATCGTATCTGTTTGAGTTTGTCTCCTTTACACGAACTAATAAATTTCACGTTTCTTCGTCTAAAAGCGGCCTATTTAAAGAGGTACCAGGCCGTTTTATTCTTATCCCCAATTAGCGTGAAAATTTGCTAAACACACCAACAAACAAGGGTGGAATTGCCACAGAAATATTGGGTCAAATTGCCATTTTGGTCCTATTTGTAATTCCGAAAGTAAAAGTCTCTACTGGAAACAGTGGAAGAGTGGCGTCAACGCAAGGCAGGAGTTCAGTCTTCTGACTGTAGACTTCGTTGTCAACTGATTACGAGTAGTTTCATGGCGTCTAATAAATTCCTTGCAAGCTCGGTACACCATACGCGGAGCAGCACGACGGAGATGCTCGGGATGGTACATTTTCAGACTGCCCGCTCAACCTGCAAGCCTGCCAACGAATGATGCCAGAGCACTAAAAGCACGGGTACATTTGAATATAGATTTTGGGAATTAGTTTTACTTGCCGATTTCGCAATAACTATAGCGAATTTCGCGATGCTAAACAGCGTACCGGAAAGGTCAAAGGCAATTCTAAAAAGGCTGTTTATTAGGGTTCCGAGAAAAACCGCTGGAGCACTCATTCGAAGCCCGTTCGTGACAGGGAGAAAACTGTTTCTAGTCAGCGTACACTATGTTTCCAAACGTTATTCTTCTTCTCGTACGTTCCGATGCTGTCAAGGTTATCGGGCCATGAGGGAAAGAAGGAAATTCAAAATCGGGCATCCTGCGAATGTTAGCCTTGTCATGTTAATTTGGCTTTCGGCAGCCTTCGTCTCAAATATAAATGTCTGGGCGAAAAGCGTCATAAAGTAATACCCATATTTTCATTTTCTTTTTATTCTACAAAAAACTCAGTGCCGCTCTCGGGCTGCCCGCTGCGTCTTAGTGCGAGTCCGCTTACGTGGAGCGTCAGAAGAGGGCAAAGAGGAAGGTCTAGATTAGGGATGCCGCGAACTTTTTTCGAACTGAAGTTTCGATGATCGAATCAAGCGGTTCGAAATGTTCGAAGAAATCGAATTTTCGAATTTTCTATATCGTAAAATTCGACCGAAGTCGAATTTTCGAACTTGTTAGACCAAGAAGTTCGACGCTTTTCGAACCGTCGAACTTATTACACTAAAAGTCGATTATTTTGGAACTTTCGAACTTACTACGCTGGAAAAAAAATTCGATGCTTGTCAAACTTTCGACCTTGATAGACCAACGAATTTTATGATTTTCGAACCTTCGAACTTCTTGCACTAAGAGTTCGGAGCTTTCCGAACTTTCGAATTTCCTACGCTAAAGAATTCGATCATTTTCGAACTTTCGAACTAATTTATCAAGATAATTCGAAAAAGCTTCGAACTTTCGAATCCTGAAATCTCAAAAGTTCAACGAACTTCGAACTTTTAGGGCAAAAATTCGATGTTCGTCGAACTTCGAAAGACGGGCGGATGGTATCATTTTAATTCAAGTAGTGAGGTACATTCATAATTGTTTTCCTCGAACTTTTACATGCGGTGCTGCGTTCGTCACGAAAGACAATGCCATTTATTTCAATGTTCGGGCACGCTTAGTTTTAAAGAAACATACTTTCCGAAGGGGCGAGGAAGGACGACGGGTTTTTGACGATTGTCGTTTGTGCCATATTTGAAGCGCGCTATAGTCGAAGCTATTTATGGTAGAGATGTTAAACTTTTTTAAGAATGATCTATGTATAGCCTAGGTAAATGTCGGTCACAATTACTGATTTATGGTCACATGTCACTCTGCACTGGCAAATATTTCAGCACATCCGGGACACTCGTCGTCTCATTTAATTGCCTGACCCAACTTCGCGGAGTCTAAATATCACACCCTAACTTTTCTAAACCTGATTTCGTGTAAACCAGTGAGTCGTGAAAACGTTATTTGAAACTGAAACTGTGGAAAAACATGAAAACCGGACTTCTAACTTTGAAAACTTGTACCTGAAAGAAATTCGAAATCTTCGAAGTTTGTTTTTCAAATTTAGCGTTAAAAGAGAATCGAAAGCTCCGAACTTTATGTAGAAGAAGTTAGAAATTTTCTATTTTTCGACCTTTATGCCTGTAAAAATTCGACGCGTTTCAATTTTTTGATTTTTATATCCAAAAAGTTTGAAATCTTCGAATATTTCAAATTTCAGATCCCGGAAAATTCGAAATTTTCGAATATCCGGAATTTTCAAGTTAGAAAAGATCGAAATCTTCGAATTTATCGAACCTCAAGTAAAAACATATTCGAAATATTCGAACCCGAAATCTTTAGAAACCGGGAAAGCCTCGAAGTTTTCGAATTCGAATCTCCACTGTGATCGAAAGTTGTGAATTTTTGGAATTCAAACCTCGGTCGGTACGAAATATCAAATTTTTTTCGAATTCGAACATAGGTTCGCTTCGAAAATATCAAAACCTTTTCGAAATCGAACCTAGGGTGGTTCGCGACATCCCTAGTCTAGATGCAGAAAGTATGTTTATAAAACAGTTTCATAAAAAAAAACATGACAAAATGTGAAATGCTGTGCATTACAGTGCTTCGTGCGATGCAAAGTTATTCGAATTTGTTTTGTATTCCATCATTAACAAAAATAAAAGTTTATAAAATTAGCTCGATATAAAATAATTCAGCGAGGAAAAAGTGATTATTGAACAATGAGCCACTTCATATTCTTTTAGCTTGCCCAATAGATTAACTTACTTCAAACGATTGCACATATTTCTAATATGTCTTATAAGTTTAGTGTGAATTAATCTGTTCCAAGTATTTGTGGATCATTATCTCAGAAGGCATGCGATTCCCGCGTAAGTTTCTTTTTTCAATCATGGAACACAACGTCTTTTGTGGTTTCGGAAGCGAGTGGGTGCTTCGAATTCACGCGGGTGACAGTAGAGGAGATATTGCCGCGAGCGCAGCTGACAAAGCAGGCAGAGCGCTCGTGGCCTAAAGGTTATCGCGCGTGCCTTCCACGCAGAAAGCCAGGGTTCGATTCCTGGCCGCGGGTGCGCATTTGTGTTGACAGTTCGCCCCATTCAACATTTCAGTTTCTCTAGTTATTCTTTGTTTCTCCTTGTCATTCGTGACAATATGAGCCTCCTCTTATATGTCTTGTCTGGATGTGTTACTTTCAGGGGCGTCAAACCCAGATTCCTGCGAGGTCACTCAGGACGTTCATTAGGGCGATTAGAGCAGTAAAAATTGTTGCTCAAGCATAACTGGACGGGTTTGTATTCAAGGCTTGCGCGTGTTTGCCCCACTACCCGTTAATTCCATCCCAAAATAAAATAATGATGCAGATTTTCATATGCTTATTATGCGCGAACAGTTCAAGGGCTGCCCGGACCGAATCGATGAACATGGGGAAACATTCTACCGAGAGATTGGGAAATATTGGCGCTCACTACAATTTTTTTTCTACTACCCATAGTTGCAGAATTTGCTTTTGGAAACATTGGCGTCACTTTCCCTCTCCCTCTAGACGTGTTATTGGGAGTGTGCAGCCCATAAAGGAGGCGCGCCCCTTTGCGTCGGCAGCTGGTATGCGGCGCCGCCAACAACAACCTCCACCTTGCGTCGCATAGCAGAGCGATGCCCTCTTGGATATCTGCTAAAGCACTGGAAGCATCTTCGCCGAGTCTGAACATTCTCTGGACCGTGTTTCTAGATCTAGATACCGAGTAGAGGTTGTGCACATTAACATTCAAAACTCTACCCACGTCAGTGTCCTCGTGTTCACGTCATTCGGCTGGCATTGGCTGCTCGGAGCTCGAGTTCAATCGTGCCCCTGCAGTTCCACGCAGCAGCGACAGCAACATACCGCCCTATTTTGTTTGTTTCTTGTTTATATACGGTGCAATATGCCTACACGAAGCTCTTCTGTGTACGGCTGCCCGGAAATCACTACGGGAAGACATTCTTCAGTGCCACTAATTTATAAAGTGAACAATAATACATATTTTTCGCTACAATTATTATCACATTGATCTTCATTCCTTTGCGAATCGAGTAAACAAGGTAGAATTAAGATAATCACAGCTGTTTGTACCAGTGCATGATGGTCTTCTAAATGTTCAGGCCTAGCTTTAAAAAAAGTTAGCGCCGAGTATGAACCCCGAAGTTTTGTATATCGCAGCGTTCAGGTAAGGTGGCATTCATAAGAAACTAAGGGCAGAGGTTACACACAATGTTCATCCAATAAGCTTCCGCTAAGAGCAACGATTTGCAGCCATTTTGTATCTCACACTATCAATAATAATGGGCAAGAAAGCAATTGTGCAGGAATCGCTGCTCTAGCTACGCTGTTTCACGACCAAATGCGTTAGCGTTTAGCGCGGGGGTTCCGAGGAGGATGGGAATGTTAACCTCGCAAAGGTGCGCATACACTTGTCTCCAGTAAGCCAGTTTGCATCCCGGCGATTGCGGATGCAGCTACAGCAGCTTCCATCGCCTACGAACCAGACACTATATTGTTTTAGGGAACAGCTTTTGCACATCTGGTACGTTGCGATGGGCCGTCCGGTGCGAAGTGCGCGTGCGAGTCTCTTCTGTGGTACCGCATGCGCAGTTCGTACCGGAGGGCCAATCAGTGCTGTATCGGATCTGCGAAAACGGTTCCCTAAAACTTCCTACTGTTGTCTTCAAAGAGCCGATACTTCCTCCCGGTTGTCGGTGGTATCGCGCAAACGGCGTCGTCACTGCGCCTCGGTATTAAGGTGCTGCGTACGTTGCGCCACATCCACGGCCGCTCGATCCACTTCTCTCCCGCTCCCGCGGCGCGCCATTCGAAGCGTGCTAGGAGGCTCTTTCCCTCTTGTAAAAGGAAAAGTGGACGTAACGAGCGAACGAACGGGGCGAAGGAGCGCAGCGGGAATCGTGGACCGGGCCACGGCCTCACGAATCCGGTCCACTTTAAACCAGACCCAACCAGACCACAAGCTTAGGCGGTTCACCTGGTGGGCGCTGGTAAACCGCTCAAGGCCTCTAATAGAGATCGGAAGTGGGGAAGCTCCAAGTCCAACCGGCTGATTTTCATAGTACGGAAGAATTATGGTATCGCCTTTGTCGATAACCTTGACGAATGGAGCGAAAAATTTGTGGTCAAAATATTTTGCACACGAGCACTCGCCTCGAACATTAGTCTAAGATGACCACGGGATGCGTTTTCGTGGTTGACGACGTAACGTACTCAATCGTATAGGGCAGACTTTCTTGGGAACTTCCTCTAGAGGAAGTGTAGCAGTTGGGTGTTGCGAATGCAGCGAGTCCGTTGATAGTCCATGCGCTGAGTTCTCTCTTAACCACTTCCTTAGAGTTTCACTTCAGCCGAACACGGTCAAAATGTTTGCTCCAACGTTTTCAAGCCACAGCGCACGCCCTGCACTCGAACGCATGACGGACAACGCCACAAGTCACGACATGACGCGTGGCCGCCTCGCTCATGGGAGTACCGCCTAGGAGACTATAGGTTCGCGCATGACGTCATTGATAGTGAATCCACGACCCGCTTCTAGCAGCAAGCACACTAGACCTTCACGAGAGCCGTCGCCATGTGCAAGCGTCGCTCTTGTTGTCACACGCTACAAGAGGCGCTTTCGATGATTCGGACGCAAAGTAGGCAACGCTGCGTCGGTCTACTAGTGATGACATTTGGGGGAAAGGAGCAGATCTTTTTTCTAGCTGGCATTGCTCATGGTCGCCCTCTACACGTTTTGGATGATCGCCTAAACATCGCGATGACTGAATTCCCCAAATTCGTAGGCTCGGCATCGCCATATCGTGCAGTTCATGGTCATCGCCCATTCACATGGGCGGAAAAAATTGGCAGCGAACCTTTATTTACGGAATCCTATAATTAGTACTGAAGCATTTACAAAGCGAGTGCTTCAATTTGTTTAGGAAATATTGAACAGTCGTTTCGAGGAAGGACCTTTACTCTTAAATCATTTGTCAAGTAACCGTCCGGTCAGTGCGTAAGGTTTCCCCTACATAAACGTAGAAATGAATTAAAAGCGGTCAAATAACGTGCCGTCCAGGTCACATGACATCAGTTTTTTTGCCAAATATAGCGGCGAACTTTGATTGGTAATTGGTCCACGTGACGCCAATTTCACTGCAAAATTTTGCCATGGAAACTGAAATAGTGTTTGTGTCACGTGATGTCACGTAACGCAGTGTAAATTTTAACGATCAATTGAGAGGTGAGAGTTGGAGTGAAGGTTAGGTTCCAGAACGTCATTTTCACCACCAAATTCGGCCGGAAACTCTTTGGTGAATGCGCCGCATCCCGTCAAGTTTTTGCTCCAGATTTAGCGGGAAGAATTTCTTGTTTATTTCATGGGATGTCGATTTTTCGTTGCATTAGCGTCAAAGCTAAAGTGGTGTATAAACTACGCAACGTCAAGTAGCGTGACATCCACTTTCTTGCAAAATTTAATGAGAAAACTGAATTGGTTTGGAAGGCCCAGTAAACGTCAGTTTCACCGGTTGCATGTTTTTGAGCTGCACACCTGGCTTGCCGAAGTCAATATTTTAGGTCGCGTTCCAACTGCGTGTCATGTCACTCATTACCTTGCTCGCCAACGTATAAAATAAAAAAAAGTCTGAAGTGAGGGTATACTTATTTTGGTGACATTTGTTGTTTTTTTTTTGTTTCTTCGGGCGCCTTTTTGCGTACATCGACACACGCTGAGAGACGTTTGTATTCAGCCGTCGCGTGTGCATTATGAAATGCTACAGTGCCGCTTTGCAGTGGTGCAGTTTCTGGGCATCGCAGACGATTGTGAATGATGGCGGAAAGGCCGACAAAAGGCGGTCAATGGCTGACTGGCCGCTTTCATGGTTGCGTCTTGCTAGCACTAAAGACGGTGCTAGGCGGTGTGGGAGGCCGACGATACCGAACACCGCCGCCGCGCGCGTAGCGTCTACGCACTGGACGTGGCGACAGGGATACTTTAGGCATGCCTACGTTTTCGGCCACGCATACAAGCCAGTTCGGTTGTTATATCCGGGGCCACTGATCTGTTGGCGGAGCTTAGACCTGCTGGAGGGACTTCTCCTCGTGTAAATATCGCGCAAAATGTTTTTTGACATAGGTGCACCGCTAAATGTTTAAGCGCTTACTTTATCATTTTTTAAAGCGCCTAATGCAAAAAAACAACAACACAAAAGGCGTTTTGATGCCTTTCATTGGTTAACACGCTTTGAACTATACCTTTTTTCCTGTCTGCTATAACCTCCAAACATCATGGACGTTACGCCATCCTTGGAGTAGAACCTTTTGCTCTTAGGTTGATGAATTTGGAAATCTATCTGAATATTATGGTTTCAGAAATTATTAATTCATCCGCATTCTGGATATCAAGTTTCCCGAAACAATTTCAGTTATATTTCCAGGTCCATGAACCAGATACTGCACAGCCAGACTGTGTGTTTCGGTAATGATTTTTGATACAACGCGCAATCCAAATGGTCACGTTCTATTCCTACACAATCCCAGCTTCCAGTGCTAAAAAAGCGCGACATCTGCAACACTTGGAGATCATCTTCCTGTGACTGGCAGAGCAGGGCTCGGTTATTAGTTAGGCCAAGTGCCAGTTCATCGTTTCAAAGCTGATTTTGTTTTTACACTGCGTCGATCGCAGCGGCCGTCGGAAGCTTTCATAAAAGTCGATGTTGTCCAGAACTTCCCACACCCACGTCTTATAGGAACCTTCAATAGCCCAATTAAGTCGGGAATTGACATCGGCATTTTCTGCCACACTGCCAAACTGTTCCCAGACGCGACACTGATCTCCTAAGGGAACCTCAGTGCGACTGTAGACTAACTGTGGTCAGAGGTGGCAGTGGAGGCGTCCTGCATTATTGAAATATTTATAGTAACAGCTACTTGTTGGCGCTCCCGCTAGCTAATGCGCCTCTATGCGTCATTACGTACGGTTCAGATCTCGTGTTGGTGGAGCTCTACAATCGTTTTATGTTGGGCACTTGGAGAACTTTAACGCATATTTTTGAAGATGGCCCCTGTTGGGTCCAGCTGCAGTCCCGTTGGTTTAAAACTCACGGGGCCTTACCTCACCATGGGGAGATCTCAGCTCTAGAATTGAAGGATCAAATATTTCACACCTTAATCGACCACAAGTCAATAACCTACCCACTCCTGGGAACAAGAGAGCCGTCTTTCTCTCTGGAAAGGAGAACACCTTTCATTCATGTGGCAGGGGCATTCGCCACATCAAAGAAACCAATGACACTTCTGTTGATGAATTGTCTCTTGTATTTTGCTCCAAGAACCATATGCTATTGATTTAAATTGTTGCACCTTAGCAGCAGCTCATCAAGGTGACCAAGAGTTTCTATGACTGGTATAAGCATTCAGTAAATTTAATTTGGATGACTTTCATTGCCAGGGTGCTGAACAATTTTTATATATTGAAAGAAACCATAGGAATGGACGGCCAGTGTGGTGTAGAGCCAGGAATGATAAGATATTTGCTTTGTAGGAAAGCAATTGGTCGCAGTCATCTGTACTATTTGACTGTGTAGGTTCAAATTTTCTGGATTGCTCTTTTTTATGTGTAAGTGCAATTCGCGGAGGAATAAAATAAGTTGACTCTCTGTGCGTTTGAAAATAGTTGCACCGGACGGGCGTGTTAGGCGTGTTCGGATTCAGCAAGCTGTCACAATGAAGTAGAATTTTCTAGAGTGAGAAAAAATGATTGACAGCAATGGCCTGTGATACAAAAAATGTTTTGGTGGTATAGCAATGGCTACCTGCATTCGCAACGCCAGTGCGTGTCTTCCGTAAGGCAAGGGGTGCAACACTGGTGTGCTTAGGGCAAGTTGTTATTGAACACATTTCTTAGCACAGAAGCAGGAGAAAAGGGAAGGGATGAGGCGTAAAATGATATAGAGTAGAAGGTTTGGAAAAGTTGGGGTGTGATATTTAGACTGCGCGAGGATTGGCCACGTAATTAAATGAGACGACGGAGTGTCGCGGATATGCTGGTATATTTGCCAGTGCAGACTGACGTGACCATAGATCCGTAATTGTGATTGCCAGCCCCGGAGGTTCATTAACGTGCATCACGAAGTAGTGATCACACAAAAGTTAATTACGCAAAAATAATTAACAATATAATTATCTCGAACTTTAATAATTTTCCTAAATAGGCCCCTGGCCATGGACCAAAACGACTACAAGCCTTTTTTTGGTGCGATGCCTAGTTTTCGTAATATCGAATTTGTCCACCTTTCGTGAAACACCCTGTATATATCTATATATATATTATTAGGAAGGTGAAGACGACGACGGGGCAGTGGCGCGCACGACCATCTCGCTCCAGGCCCCGTGGGAACGGCTCGGCCTCCATAAATCGTATGTTTTTTCTATCATCGTGTACTGTCTGTCCTTTCTGCTACCGACAGCATCACCCGCCCACAGTGTGGTGGAGGTGCGGAGCCTACTCTATCTCCTTCATTGAACATCGGCGCCGCTATGATCGTGTGAACCCGCCTCGTTGAGGCAGTCATCCCGCAGCAGCAGACCGGACACCAGCCCATGGTTCCGTCGTAGCCCCCGCCCAGAGCGCCATGACAAGACGAATCAGAACGAAGCCGTATCGGACGAAGCCGACGGACGAACCCCCGCCTTTATCCCCAGACCCCCGACGTTCCGACCGACGCTTCTCAATGACGTGAGTCCCCAGCCCGGACTGTGCCGTCGTGTGGCTGGTGCAGAGGTCTGTGACGCTGCGGAAGAGGCCGAAATTCAACGTCTCCATCCTCATCCTCACCCTCGCTGTCGGCAGCCGTCCTTTGTTCCTCTGTGTGTGTGGCGTTGTAAGTGTGCTTCATGTGTTCATTTATTCACCGGCCGGGTCGGCCGCTTTTCGTCGGAGGGAGTACTGTTAGGAAGGTGAAGACGACGACGGGGCAGTAGCGCGCACGACCATCTCGCTCCAGGCCCCGCGGGCCGGCTCGGCCTCCATAAATCGTATGTTTGTTCTATCATCGTGTACTGTCTGTCCTTTCTGCTACCGCACAGCATCACCCTTACAATATATATATATATATACATATATATATATATATATATATATATACAGGGTGTTTCACGAAAGGTGGACAAATTCAATATTTCAAAAACTACGCGTTGCAACAAAAAAGGCTTGTGTCGTTTTGGTCCTGGGACAGGAGCCTATTTAAGAAAATTATTACAGTCGGGAATAATTAGATTCTTAATTATTTTGCGTAATTAACTCTTTAATAATGTGTTTAAGGGCATGGTTTCACTTGAAAATTTATCAGCATCATCGAAAAACATTAAATAGAACAAATTTCACAACGATAGAAGCCACGCGAAGCATTTTACGGCTTTCTCAAAAATCCCACAAATTCGACGGGTTTTTAAGTTTCGGTTTGCTATCGGAGCGCACCTCGACCCCGGTGGCACCGCGCCCCGTGGAGAGATAGTGCAACCAGCCTCTGCTTCGTCGCGCGATGACGGCAGAAGATGTTGGTTGCACTATCTCTCCACGGAGGCGCGGTGACGAAGGGGCCGAGATGCGCTCCGATAGCAAACCGAAACTTAAAACCCATCGAATTTGCGCGATTTAAGAAAGCCGTAAAATGCTTCGTGTGCCTTCTATCGTTCTGCAAATTGTTGATTTAGTGTTTATTGATGATGCTGAGCAATTTTCTAATTGAAACCATGCCCTTAAACACAATATTAGAAAGTTAATTACGCCAAAATAATTAAGAGATGTAATTATCTTGAACTTTTATAATTTTCCTAAATAGGCCCCTGTTCCAGGACCAAACGACACAAGCCTTATTTTGTTGCGACGCGTAGTTCTCGAAATATCGAATTTGTCCACCTTTCGTGAAACACCCAGTATATATATATATATATATTTTTCTTTTTTGATATTGCTGTTAATTTTGATTCGATCTGTGCGTTTAGTAACCTCCCTCCGAAGCACCTCTTTGTTGAGTAGTTATGTTTGTAGCGGTGCGTGTGTATCTATTTCTTGCGTGTTTCTTCTGTATTTTTATGTCTCCATGCCTTGCTGTTACATCAAATATGAGCGCCGTACGTAAATAAATATTATAAATAAAAGTCTACCCACCAAGTAAAATGTTTGAATGCACACTATTGAAAAGCCTCCTGACTTCTCAGAGGATACCCTGCCATTCTCACATCGGCTCCGCTGCTCACGGTCTGGGTAAAGTGTTCAATCGAACGTTGGGAGTCACACTTTCAGTTCACCACGACCCGCACAAGAAGAGCAGATTGATTTCCAGCGTGCTCTTAGACCTGTACACCGACTTCAACGGTGGTGGCATATGGTCTTCCGCGGAGCTAGGTTATGCATAGACTATACATAGATCAGTTGCGGATGCCTCTTCTACTTGCGAGCTGAACCCTCTTAATAATGTAAGGACGGCTGACTGGTCATTCGTTGATGAGGTCAGCAGCGTTTGTGTACAGGTATTTACATTAAGAATGTTCGGCATCGTCTGCCTGAGGCCAGGCTTCAATCCTCCACCTCATGCCTTCGTTTTCGTGGATCTCGCTTCTACTTCTTCTTTGTCGGGATGCCCATTTCCATATAATAAGTTTCAACAAATAACATCATAAAGATGCGACTGGCTTACGGCCTACTCTTACGACTCTGGCAAGCAAAATGACTGCCACTATTTGTATGTGTGGTTTATATCACCTAAGAAATAACCTTTTTGTTTGTCGACACTCAACAACAGTGTCAAGGTACTTTCGTGGGACGTAAGAGGAGTGAAAACTACCTTTGTAACAAATTCTGCAGGTTACTACATCCATTGAGTTCTTGTAGGCTGTCCAGCTTATACCGCCACAACTACATCATACCCTAACATTTCTTCGCTGGCTACTTTCAGCGCAATCATTGACTGTACACCTTCCAGCAGTCAAGCTTCATGCACAATCGCTCTTCGCTTGGGCTCTACATCGCCCTAGAGAGTCATCTACGGGAGAGCAAATGTAGCGCCTAATAGCTAGAGATAGTACGGTGTCGGACGTGAATGGGGCATACCGCCGTACAGCGTAAACAACGTAAACTAGACGGAACCACAAGCTCGGACACGACACGCGACCTTCCACAGCCAAGGGTGCTGCAAAATACTTAAAAAAATGTTTTATCTTATTTTCTTATAAATTTAATGCTAAAGATTTTTCATTACGTTATTGTCTCGTGATTTTCCAGTGGTTTACTTCACTATTCCTGCTGTTGATCCAGTATCGTCATATCTCAACACGATTACAAGCTTTAGCTGTATAAGAATGTTCATGAAATTAGGTTTTATTCTTCTTTGGTTTGCTGTAGCTGCCTAGACGTCTTATAATATGTTTCACAATGCATACACTAAATCATTACACCAATAATGTTTGCACCACTTTACCAAGCCAGCTTTGAAAATAGGATGCCTAACATCGAAGTACCAGAGCTAACACTACAAACATACAATTTGATAGCCAAGTGCGGTTGCTTGGACGGGATCATTAAATGAGAAATAAGCTTGTCAGATCAATGGCGATTTTGGACGCGCCAAAGTGACAAAATCTACACTTGCAGGAGGGAGACCTGATTTTAAAGGGAGTCTACAAAAGCTTAAGTTTCAATATTATTTGGTAGTCGGCAGAGCAGACTCTTAGCACTAGGTTCTTAGAGCTAACATTCAATCCATGTCTTCAGAAGATTTGTAAGGGGCTTGGCTAAGGCCTCAATGACGCAATAAGGCCCTCTGGCTGTAATATAAGCGTGGATTCACAGGAGTATAATCGAATGCCCAATGAAGGCGCCTGTTACCTGTGCTTTGCTATGGCATCCAGGGTCACTCTTGGTCCGAAGGCTGCTCCCGGTAGCACTAGGGTAGACCCGAACATCGTGGCAGCAAAGCGCCCAATGTCCAACCAAAGCCGTCTCCGCTGACGCAGATGGTTTCACCGCTGCAATCGCGAAGCCATTTTTTTAGAATGAAAGGCATTGTATTATAACTTCTAAAACTGCAATATTCTGTCTCTCCGTGCTTGCTTTTTTTGCGGCTAAAATGAGCAGAGATATTGACGTCTCGTGAGCTGACACCAGATATTCTGTACACAAATTAAATTTCCACGCTACATTGTGCGGAGAAATTTACGCTACGTCACCCAAACACCAGTTAACAAATAAATTCAAAATGTCAACTTAATTTAGTGTACCAACTGATGTCCCATGAATTGAAATCAAGAGACTTATACACCAATTCAGCTTGTGGAGAGCCTTTCACTCTCCCCCACGCGTCCGTCGCCAACGCCGACATTCTCCGCCGTTGTGAACACGTTCTGACTCCTCCAACGTCTTCGGTGCCAAAGGCCGATGCTCTCCACCGATCTGGGAACCTTTGTACTCTGTCAAGCATACAAATCCGAGATATAACGTCCTCGTTTCTTGCCGGACTTTTGCCGTTCGCCGTGCGACGCATCGGTGGCCCGGCGTAGTCATATACTTGAGCTCGATATATAGGGTGTCCCGAGTCACCAGGCTCGATCTAAAGTTGACCGTAAAAACCAACGCCTGCAGGTAGCAATCTAAACTTTTCGTCAAAGGTGTATTTTACAGGTCGGATTTTTCTTGTAAAAATACGAAGTGTAGCTTTCTTTGTGTAAAAAATGGGGAGAAGAAACTTGCCAGAGGTCATAGGCGGATGTCGACCCAGACGACCAAGTCGACCAGCGGGGCGGGTTTGACGCTCTAATCGATAGATGGCGATACCTCCTTAACGAGACTGATCGCGACCCCCATGGTTTATTTAAATGAACATAATATTTTTGTGATGTACCTTTGGGTAAAATATAAATGCGGACAATAAAAGCAATACTCCAAGGAAAAGAAAAAACGCGTTTGCATAACGACGGCACATTTGCTGCCAACGGATTTCATCTGCATGTCTTCTGCTTTCTTTCGCTGGACAGCTACACCTTCGGAGGCTGCTCCAGAAGCATTCTCTTAATACGCGCGCCAAATGTACCCAGCAACTCGACTTGGTCGCCTGCTTCGCCGCCCGCCGTTGAGCCTGGGAAGTCTCTTGGGCCTCTCTTGTCACAAAGAGATCTACGCTTTGTAATATAAAAAAACTGACATGTGAAATACAACTTTGACGAAAAGTTTAGAATGCTACCGGCAGGCGTCGGCTTTACGGTTCATTTTAGATCGAGCCTGGTGACTTGGGACACCCTATGGACATAACATCCTCGGTAGAAGGCTAGTAATACTATCATCGGCAGGAGCGAGATGCGGTGGTAGAAAAAGGGAGCTTGGAGTTTACTTAAGGAAAGAGCTAGCCGGGGCTGAACAAGTCTCCACTGAGGGTCTTCATTCTGGAAGCTCTAATTGAAGGTGCCAACAATCTGTAGCCGCTATCGGAGGAGAAGTGAGTTGGGGCGACGAAATGTGAGTCACTAAACTGTTTAATTGCACATTTTATGTTGTTTTACTTCTTTGCGAACGCCTGAAGCGTGTTTTGATCGACTCAGGCGTTGCATAAGATAAAATTATCTCACAAACTTTCCCGCGTTGCCTCACATAAAGGACCGTTCGCCCGCCAGATTTTGCGGGGACATTGATGACACGTGACAAATACATCACTCTTCCAGCTAAATATAGACGAAAATGTACGTCGTGTGAGCTTATTAAGTCACATGTCCAATACAGGGTCAGTTTCTTCAACTAATTTAGCAGGTAAATAAAAAAAAAGATTATTCACCTCTTGAAAGAACTGTTCAATGCTTTCCAAACAAATTTAAACGATGGTTCTTGAAATACTGCATTCCATTTATTGTAAAACTTCGGAGGTCCCTACCAATAGTTTTTCTCTGTAAAGTAACTTAAATAAGATATCTCCAGAATTGTACGGCTTCGGACCCCCCTTAGCATCGGAAATCAAACAACGTGTTCGAATTTGCAAAATCACATCACGTGACAAACTACTTCTGAGTACTTTTATAGCGAAAGGCGTATTGAAGATTAAGAGGTTTCGGAAAGAGTGAAGCTGTGTAATACTACTTTAATTGACCTGTTAAAATTCAAAGGGAAAGCAAGAAAATCCCTAATCTCGTAAGGAGGTGCTATATTACAGCTTTTCAACGCAAAAATGAATACACGTACATGCTTGAAAAGAGCTGCACTTTAGTTACGCTATTATTGCAATGCACCGTTTAGGTATTGATTTGTGTGACGTTACGAAGGCAATAAATCACCGTGATAGAGGACGTTTATTTTATTTCTGGCCGAAATGAAGGCGGTGCCGTGTGTTGAAGAAGTTGAAGAAAAACAAAAGCCTGTGGTCCATACAGCTCGGATTGGGCTGCAACACTATTGGTCGCGTCAGTTCTGAGCCACGGCTTTCTTAGGAATTCAATGGAGAGCACCACCAGCCGGCGATATTGTGATTGGAAACGACAAGCTATACTCTATCGGAAAACAAGTCGCTGAGGGAACCTTTTCGGTCACATTTTTTGTAGAGCACTGCAGGAACGTTTTCGCCTATCGCAATTTATGCTTAAGTGTTAATAATGCGCCATTTGTTAAGACCAGCTTGACATCTGTTATTTTTTTTGACGAATGTTGACTTCCTCCACTTCTCCAGTGTGTCTAAGTGGCAAATGTTTAGCCCAATATCGCTAGATAGTAGAATCCTAAAATTTCAACATGCCGACGTCGTTCGGAAAGCGAGCTTAAAGTCGCCGCGGAAACAGCGAGTGTAACCAATTTCGTAATTGATGCAGCTAACTTGTTTATGGTTGGAAATAACAGCACAACGAACATCTCATTGATATTTATTACTAGCAAAAAGAATGCTCTGTTGTAAAGAAACGATAAAGCGAATGTTTTACATACCAAAGAATTAATTCCATAACCATTATCAAGGATGCTTTACTGCTGTTGAAGAGGGAACAAGTTGGATTCAAAGATCTATGGTTCACCTCGCTCTCCCGTTCTGTCCACACCTCTTTCCCACCGAACCTTAATTGCCAATCTCCCCGTATTCTCCGGAATTTATTAGTAGAGTACCGTGACCTCCATTCCACACTCTTCGGTAACTTAGCGGATAATAAGGTTCTAATATTGACCTTAATACAGACGCTCTCTATGGCAGTACATACTTGGTGGGAAGTTTCAGGCTGAGATTAACAGTCTCTGACCGACTGGCACGCTTTTCTTTTGCGACTGAACGGATAATTTCCTAGTTCCTCCTATTTGACGCCCATATCAGCCATTGCTGCGTTGACACCGTTATAGTCTCTCAGTCGCTTTACGGGAGCCGTAGTCCAAAGTTTACGCAAAGAATGTGTAACTGCGGTTGTGAAGTGTAACGCTCAAGCACGTTTGTAAAATAGTATTTTTCAAACTGCGAGAGATTAGAAGGAAGGTCCGTCGTATTATGGGGTGTTGATTTAATATGGCTTGTGGGCGTTCCCCTCCATTGTCTTTTTTACTGTCATCTAATTTTTGTTTTGTTTTGTTTTAACACACTCACGGCCGGCATAAAGATGTTTTTATTTTTGACCACAATGAGCAGCCGCACTTGAATTCTCCTCTTTCTTATTATTCGTGTGTTTATCCACAAGTAGCAAGTCATCAGGTGCAGAACAAGCATCGTCAACTTTTCTCATTTTTAACACGAGACATGGTCGGGCCTTGTCAGCAATAAGCCCATCACTAGCAATTATCCTAGGCGACGACGAGTTCGTAGATTTGCCCGCAATTGTCAATCCTATGAGGGTAATATTTTGTCTGTCTCATTTTTGAATTTCTCTCTCTCTCTGTGTTTGTCTTATATGGTCCCACAAAAAGGTTGGTGATGAACCTTGGTCTCTTGGGTTACGAAGTGGTTCACCTGGTTTTTTATATACATCAATGAGTCCTTCGAGTTTATCGCAGCCTCCCTTTGTGTCAAGATATTTGCCATAGGTTTGAAAATGGCACAACTTTCATTGTTTGAAAGATTTGCTATTTTCAAAGCTTGAACCGGCAGCCATGAGAAACCGTACCGGTACCCAATGAAACCATCCCCATCAGGTAGGAAGCTGAATCATAGACGTCCATCTGAATCTTCTGCAAAAATTGCTTGGCACGATCGAATGACAAATGGCGCCAGAGCTCCCATTGGGTTTTACAAGACTTTTGTGCTTTGCAATGCAGGTCACGCAATCTTCACTTTTCCTTGCAAATGTTGAAACGTTCAATAAAAAAATTAAAGACATGTACAATTCTCTGTAATGCCGAAATAGACCGCAGCTCTTGAGGAGGAGGGGGGGGTGTACGGAGGGAGAGTCACGTGTGACGTTACGATGGTAAAAAGTTCCCGTTAAATTGGGCGGAAAATTTTGCCGCTAAATTTACCTAAAAAAATTCCCGCTAAATTTAGCTGAAAGAGTTCCCGCTAAATTTAGCGGGAAAATATTGCCCTCGTGACATCACACGTGACGTAACTTCCGACGTCAGGCATGACGTCACATGTGACATCACGAGGGTAAAATTTTCCCGGTAAATTTTGTGGACAAATGTTTCCGCAAAATTTAGCGGGAAAATTAACCCGGTAAATTTATCCGAAAACTGTAACCACTAAATTTAGCGGAAAAATTTCCTGCCAAATTTTTCGGAGAAATTTTGCCCTCGTGACGTCACGTTCGACGTCATTATGACAAACGTTCCATAATGCAACGCGCGCTTACGCCGACGGCGACGCCGACGCCGCTCAAGCCGGAAAGGGACGACTAAAAGCTGCGCTCTAAAAAACAAGGAATCATCCCAAGGGAGGGATTTTAGACAGCTTTGGTGCTAACATCGGCTTCGAAATTCTAATTTTAGACATCAGTTACTCTAAATTTCCCGATAATCGCCGGATAATTTGAAGCTCGGTTCCGAATATCGAATAAAGCCATTTGAAGTATATTATTTTGCGGCTTGGTATATATTTTTTGTTCTTTGACTTTTTTTAATTTTTGTTAAAAGCTTTTTACGCACTTCCGATTCGCACCTTGTCTGAGTACTCCGACGGTCCTAAATATTCTGTCTGCCAAAACCACTTCAGCATGGCTGACATCTCTTAAACCGTCTATAGACGCCTGCAAATTATAGCTTGTGAAAATGCAAGTACCGTCGCAGCTACGGGAGTCCGTCCGCTAAATATAAATTCTACCAAGGAATCTGTCGCCATTAGCAGAGTATCGCCCAATTTTTACGGGCCCGTTAACCAAATCCCCTAATGATCACCTCCTATCAGAACACCCACAGACACCGCTTCTGCTTTATTAGGGTCGGGGTTGTCTGTCCTGGTACGTCAGTTCTTGGTGCATTCTTCTTAGCACTTTAATAGAAATTGTAAGATTAAAATCGGAATCGCACGTAACGATTGCATTGAATCTCTTGCAGGTTTTGCAATTTTCTTCCTTAACACGGTGCCTTGCCACATTACATCTTTACAGGCATCAAAAGCTATGCTCTTCATTCAGTACAATTTCATTGTATTCCGCAATGGTCATATTGCCCCGTGCGCACCTAGCCAAGTAGGCAGCGCGCTTAGCTCCACTACAGAGGGACCGGGTTTAAATCCCGCCATTACAAGCCGTTTTTTTTCTTTCCTCATGTATGTAGAAGGTATTGGAATCTTGGAGAGCCGTGTAGCTTGTTTATGCTCACAATGTATGCAGCCAGAACAAACGAGGTAAACATTTCTATGCTTCTAGGTAAGTCTCAAAGAGGCCTCGGCGCGCCTTACTGAAGCAGTCTTTCGTAATCGGTCAACTCTGCATTCACGCCTACACTCAACACCCGCGATGCCATCCTGTTACCTTCTGTTATCCTATTTCAGTTTTCTTCGGCATAAGGTCACCAGATTAAACGTTTTGTATATGTTAGTCTATTCGTCGCCCCATCAATTGTCATTTGTGATATTTTGGTGAAGGTACTAGGTTTCGCACTATATACCCGATGTGCAGCTTTCCAACCTCGGAAGGCTACCCTTCGCAGAAGACGACGAATCTAACCACCGGAATTCTGTCCCCTGCCGTAGAAAGCAAAGAAGAACGCTATGATGACTACTTCAACGCTCGTCGTCCTGCCTGATACGCCCCGCACTTCGACGCATTTCACGGATAAGAGCGCGAGAATGTAGGGGACTGGCTGCAACATTATCAACGTGCAATACACAACAACGAATGAACGACTGCGCAGCACCTCGGGGACCTCTACTTCTAGCTTGAAGGCACTGCGAGGCAGTGGTGTGGGAACCACATACCTTCCTTTTCTTCATGGGAGTCCTGCGGCGCCGAATGGAAGCGAATGTTTATCAACCATCACCGTCGGTAGCAAGCGGAGGACCTTCTTTGAGCGAGAACGCAAGCCCCGAAGATAGCGTAAAAGCTTTGTTGAAGATGTACAGAGCCCCAGTGCTCAAGCCGATCAGTAGGCCGCCGAGGAGGAAAACCTGTAGGGCCCCCATGCGTGGCATGAAGAGTGAATTCTTCGGAGGCCTGGTCCGTAATTCCCCTTCGACTGTCGATGGTTTTGTAACCGAAGCCACCAATATCGAGCGTGCACTGAAGTCCCAAGTAAGCCACTACCAACGACTCGCTGGCGCGGCTCCTGCCTCAACTGTTGCAGCTTTCAGACTGACCTCAACACCACCGGTGTCGGCAGCCTTCGTGAGATCGTCAGGACTATGGTCGGGAAGAGCTCCGCAATATCCTAGCCGCTGCTGATCACCCGCCCTCACTCACACTCGCAGAGGTCGTCCAAGAGGAGGTTCACCGAGCTTCGGACAAAACAGATAGTTGGAGGTCGTACGAATGCTTCACAAAACGGCCGTTGATGAAGAGTGTTAATTTTGTTTATCCGAGCAGCTTTGCATTCGCGCTCAGTCTTTCGGTGCTCTAACCGCTATTTTTGTTTTCATAAAACTCGACATCTATCTTGAGAAGGATTTGCAGTGAGCCCAATATATGTTTGGTATCACATCGTGCGTTGCCAGACGCTCTAACGAAACTATGCGTCCGTTCCCTTGGGATGTTTTGTCCAAAGCCAATTGTCGATAGAAACGAACTGCATTTGTGCTTGAAGAGACTTAGGGCAATCGATTTTAGAGCCAGCGCATCTGTTCGACATCTTGTTAAGGAGTATGTCAAGGAGGTTGCGAATATGATCTGGTACCAAATATTGCTTTTCGTCATACTTCTCTTGTAGAAATTTTATAAATTTTTTGTTGCATCATAATATTAGTAAACATCAGGTGTCGGATTCATTTGCCTCACCCTTAAAGCAGGAAGGAAAACTTGCCTCTAATGACAAGATCTTTGTTGTTATGAACAGGTCTTTCAAACTGTGCCCTCTATGTTTGCACCTTCTATCTAGAGCCATCACAATATGTCAGCTCTGCATTTATAAGTCTCACCCTGGCATATCGTGCGAACCAGTTGTTTCTATTTTAGATCGAACAAGTGATATCTGCCCTTGTAATTGCTGATCGGCCTGTCTCAATTGGCTATTGGGGCGCTAGACCAATCTGGGCCTTGCTGATGCTTGTCACGAGACGATTGTTGTAATCACATGCAGCTTCCATTTCACTTAAAGATCAACGGACATTAGGAGGCCGTTGAGCTTGTCATGCGTGTCAGACAGAATTTATTTTGACGTTTTCACGATGACGCTGAGTTCGCGGCTGGAGACATGAGAATCTTACCGACAGCTGTCCTACCGTGTTGTACATAACCATGGTCAGCTTAGTTCGAACGACGTTCGGTGGGAGTTCGCTCGTTTAAACTTGTAAAAAGGGTCGTCGAACCTGGCCCTGTTTTTGTCGAATATTCCTGTCCCTAAATGCTGCGGAAATATTGACGAGAGTTTTTGCACCCATATATTTTAAGTATTTTGTTCGAGGTTTAGACCAATCACACCACCTGGCCCTAGGCGCCGAACCGCCGCACGCGAACAGTGGCCTCTTTCCCGTACGAGGTCTGGTGCCGGTGCTTGAAGGCGGATATTTGGAGTGTCACATAACACGTAAAACATGTCGGAAAGGTATATAGGTCGTGCGGTGTCACTCCGATGAAAAACTGTACAGCTGGCTAAGCCTTCGACCCGGATCTCGCTTACCAGCCGCCCTGTTGGTTTAGGGAAGGAAATTTTCCTCACTTGGATAGAAAAGTGTGGCAACCTTGTGTTTAAAGGATATACGCAAGGCTGTGTCTACAGTGCTGTCCGACGGCACTTTAGTCGCGCCTACAAGTGCCGTCCGAAACAGAGCCGAACGACGCGTGTTTCACTGCGGAGCTCGTTCACACAACCCCCGCCTGCGTTCACGCCGCTTCGCGGCGACAGCATGCGGCTGCTAATTACAAGACTATTAATCCACTTGGCCTCGTCGTACACGCCGCTTCGCGGCGTCCAGCCAGCAACCCAAGCCTCGCCGTCCCGCATGCACCTCCGGAAAGGAAGTCCCATACCACTTTGTTCAGCGAAATTTCGTCGACAACATTGGTTTTTTTTTTCAGTGTTAAGCGTAATAAAGAAATGTCGTAAATATCGCCAGAGGCCTCGACAAAACAAAAATGTTGCGAGAAAAAAAAATAAGTCACACCGTGGATTGAACCCGGAACCGCTTGCGTATGAGGCAGACAGCTTTACCACTGAGCTACGCTACCGCGTCGAAAGTCTCGTTTTGACAATGATTTTTATACGAGACTTTCGGACGGCACCTGAACGTGTGAGTGTAGTACCGTCGGACGGCACTTGAATGTTCTGCAAAAGTGCCGTCGGATATGGTACTCCAGACACTACGTATATGCAAAGGCAAAGTTTGGATGGAAGACGGATGTAATCAAATGAATCTACGAAGGAAAAATAATATTAGCGCTATATTTACGACAGGAAAGGAATTTGTAGTTGGCTTAGAACTTTTGATTGGGCTAGTTGGTTCATTGTAATCTAGAGAAATAAAAGCGCAAAAAAAAACTTACAAAGAAAAGACAAATAAAACACGGACTGGCGGAAGCCGTCACTTGTCATGTGGTAGACCTGTGCGCCGCCACGCTGCGCTGAGGCTGGTGCAAGTTACACGGAAGCCGTTTAGTGCTGCCGCTAAAGTTCCCAGAAGTTAGAACACCCACGCTGAGCACATCTCTGAGCACGCTGAGCACGGCTGAGCACATTTATTCACGACGCATCCGCTGCTGTCCATTTCTGACCGGCGCACCGGCTTATCACCTGGTGCTTGCGTTCTTTCGGGAGCTTGCTCTGTGCTCTAAAAGATACGTATTCATTTTCATTTCTTTTTTGTTGCACCTAAAACGCAGATTAATAAGTAACTTTTAGAGCCCATAGGAGGCTCCCAAAAGAATGCAAGCACCATGTAACAATAGCGGCTACATTTCCGCGTGCTCGCACGGGTGCCAACTATAAATTCGTTTCGCGCCATGAATATAGCTGTACAATTTGTTTAATTGTATTTATCATACAATTGTTGTAACCACGCTGTTTAATAAATCACTCTTTTTTAAATAAACATAGAGGACACGTGAGTTTCTCCACCAAGGGAGGATGCAATACGCCATTTTTAGAGTGCACACACTATCCCGGCGCTCACTACCCGGACTAAAAATCCCCAGCTCATTGTCGTCTTATGGCATAAAAAATACTTCCACATTGCCAAAATATTTTTTTTACTTCTAACGATAATTATAACGTATTTGAATTACAAGCAACAAGTCACTAAAGACGGAAACACATGTGTGAAATAAAGTACGAAAAATTTTGCTCCAACAAAATCTCAAAACGAAACCCGGCATTTCGAAACGAACTCGGTTTCTTTCTCAAGGGCGACTGAATTCACGCAAAAGAGAAGCAGCCCCTAGCCTCTTCGTCTAATAAAAATATGAAAAAACAATATTCATTGATTTATTTATGATGATGGTCATCTCCTCAGCTTTCTGGTGAAATCACAGAGGCCATGTGCGCACACAGAGGGCAATGCGCCAAGAGACCTGTATAGGTTTCCTGGCGTATGCTGGATCTCGAAGGGTTCCAAGACGAGTCTTCGGATATTTAGCTCTATGACAAATCAGCCGCGTGCGCGTTCGCGAAGTCAGTGCGATTGCCTAGAATTTCGCAATGTTGGGCGGCGATGGCGCTGCGCTCACTGTCAACATACACGCACATCATTTTTGTGTTGGTGGATTTGCTCGAGAAATGTTTTCGGCTCGCCAATGTAAGTTACAGTGCACTCCGCTCCTAGAATGGTGTAAACCACACCCTGTGCTCTTTCGTTTGGTAGACGATCTTTGGGTCTTAGCATGGACATTCCCAGTGTTGAAGCGGGCTTGTGGGACATCGGAATTTCTTCCTTTCTAAGTAATCGTGCGAGCGCTTTGCTGGTCCCCGTTACGATACAGGACCCTAATGGGCGCTATTCGATGGGACTGCCTTGCTTCTAGTGGCATCTGGTTTTGTCGGGCGAGTCCTCAGCGTCGGCCGACGCGCTCAACGAAGGTACTAGGGTAGCCATTTTTCTTTAGGTCCGCAATTATGGTATTCTCTTTCTCCTTATCGGTTTTGGACGAGCAGATAGTCGTTGCCCTATACAGTAGGGTCAAAAGACTAACGCCTTATGGCTCGTTGGTTGGTTAGGAGTCAAAATGGAGGTTGCGTCCGGTGTGTGTTTGTTTTTTGTACACCGTGAACTTCAGATCTTGTCCTCGTCGGTGCACAAGCGCATCGAGGAACGACAAGGTATCATTCTCCTTCGGCTCGTTGGAGTTGAGGTGTGCAAAAACATTAGTCACGTCCGATTTTTTGATAATGCAAAAACAACCATCCATATAGCCTTTCAGAGCGAATCCGCCAACACAAGAACGACGTCCGAAAGTTCAACAGTGACCGTAGCGCCATCGCCGAACTTTGTGATACCTAGGCCATCGCATTGACTTTGCAAACGCGGACGTGGTTGACAAAGAGCCAAATATCGGAAGACGACTTTGCTTGGAATCATTGCAAATCCCGCATACGACAGGAAACCTAAACAGGTCCCGGGGTGCATTGCCCTTTGTGTGCGCAAATGCCCTCCTGACCAAATTTAATCTTTTTTTTTCTTCTTTTTTTCTGAAGACGAAGAGGTTAGGAATCGCTCCTGCTCCGCGTATTTTCAGTCACCCTTGAAGAAGAAGCCGAGTTGGTTTCGTAACGACGGGCTTCCTTTCGAAATTTGGTTGCTGCTACGATTCTCGGGACTTCCCAACCAGGCCGATTTCTGCCGAACATCTTTCCTTTCACATCTGCGAAAAATGATGCGAAAACGGACAATATCGAAACTTGGACAACATTTTTCGCTTCATTTTTTAAACGAAACTCATAAGTTTGATTGTGGCAAGAAAAATACGAGTAAGCTTTTAACAAGACCATGTATGTGGTTTGCGTGGAACAAAATTGCTACGTGCTCAGGAATGGTGTGATACTATTCTCGCATGCTCCGTCTCTTGTCCGTTTTTCTGTTAATTTTTCGGCATTTTTTTTGTCCTTAATCCATCGGAGGTCCACCATGTTTGGCAGCGTTATCCCGCTCCCCTCCCCCCCCCCCCACTCCCACACAAAATAAAAGTTATATTTTTTATGTTTTAAATAAATTTTAGTTGCTAGTGAAGCACCCTGCGTATGATTAACCCGAAATCACTCATTTTCCGGACCGTGTCTTTGAAGCCTTCTTTAAAATGACAATATTTGTCTCGAAGTATTATAACTACGGGACATGAATGTTGTACGATACCTGTTGATGGCATCCAAGCACGCGGCCTACACTGTTGGCATTGTTGACAACGTTGAAGTGAGAGGCGTGCTGCTTTCGGCTGCCCCATTGTACCCTGGGTTAACAAAAAACGCACTTTTTACAATAATGGTCACGTAAAAGAGTGGGTTACGATGTGTTACGGGACATATTCACTCTCAATCACTCAGACTGAATATTACGCGTTATGTTTACGTAGTTACCTTTCTCGATAACAAAATATCGACTCAGTTATGTCTGAAGGAAAACTTCGAGCAAGGTTTTTTTTTAATTTTTGTTGTCGTAACGAGTATCGGAATCTGCTGGTCTAGAAGGAAACGTGTGTAGCAGAAGTTGCGAGACCTGCTTCTGACCTCAGTTCGGGCCTGTAAGTTACATAGCAAAAGACGACAAATATACGAGAAAAAAACAGAGTGCTATAAAAATAGGCGGAGGTAAATTGGAAGTATGACGAAAAGTATAGATGAGACGACTGAGCAAATCATCCTGGCCGGTATCTACCAGAACAGCCGTCTACGGGAAGTTACGGCCAAAGTTGTGTATCGCTTCTCTCGGCGGGCAAGTAAGTGTTAGAACAGGGCTCAGCTTAGCCACCAGGATGCCTTTTTACACGTACTCGACTACTTCACGCACAGCCAGGAATCACTAGATCTGAAAGTACGACGGGCTCGGGGTTCGTCGTAACGCCACTCAACAAACATCTACAGACGCAAATTTCTCCTGCGGAGAGAGATGCCGCTAAAACATATATATGCTCTTCGGATCCCAAACACCATTCACCGCCTTTGAAATTCATTTCAGTATTCTTTTGCCTGCGAACGGTGTCCGTCCGCGTACAAAAAACAAAATGGAAGAAGGAAGCCGCGTAGAGAGGAGGAGAGTTTTAAAGGGGCGAAAGGGATGAGGACGTCACAAGTCGGAAGCCAATGCGAGCGCGGAGGCAGCGGAAGCCGCAGCTAAGCATGCAAGGCGGGCGAACGAGGCTGAAGAGCGAAAACAGCGCCTAGCTCGGCTGGCCGAAATGCGGCGTAAGAAGCGGCAAGCAGACGAGGGTCTACGTGCAACAGAAGCCGGAAACAATAAATAAAGATCCATTGGTGGGTCATTAGCGAATGTTTAAGGATCCTACTTACCCCGCAACGAAACCAAAATGAGGCAGAAAAACTATAGGACCTAAAAGGGAAAGCCAAAAGAAAAACCCAGAGCAGAGAACCAAAAACAGAAAAAGTGAAGGGGTGAGAGCTAGCGTTTCCTAAAAGGCGACCTGTGTGGCGTTTCTTAAGCGTCATAGTTACGCATTCCCTAAGTATCCACCAATGTTCTGGCACCTTAGTAACAAAAAAATACATATTGCTTATCAGAGACATACATGTTTTTTAACAACCTGCTTCAAGTTTTGTAGACACTTTAGAATAAAATTTGTTTCATGCTAATTATTTAGGTATTTTTGAAGCCTGAGATTTTGTAGTCGGGCCCTGTAAAGTGACGAATATATGCGGAACATACACTATAGAGTCTACTCGTCGATAACGAAGTCAAAACTTCTTAACTGATTTCCAGTTTATCAGTTGGAAACTGATCACTGCAGAACAGGGTGCATAGCGTTCATCAATATAGCTCAGCAGGTTTGCCACACCCACTCGACACAACAACCGGTAACTATATATTTCGTTTCATGTGCCGATAAATATAACCAGGTAGGAGATTTAGGCCTAATTTTTTTGCAATCAATTTTCACGTTTTGCCTTTTTTGAATTCCCTACAACATAGGAAACCCTGGCGACGACTGTCAAAAATCGCGCCTTTACATATTCTGTGTGGAATATGGTGATATTAGTTCAATGTTGTAAAATCTGGTCATATGTGATCAATAGTTGTATACAAGGTGTGTGGTCCTTGTTTTAACTTTTTTTTTCTGTGTTCTGACTTTATAATACTCGAAAAACATTAACTGCGTCGCTTCCAGGGCATGCGACGCGATGCATTTGGTCCGAGAGCATATCTGACAGCCCCACAATACTCCTAGCCGCGCGGTGAAATTAAGGACATCAGCGACGTGTCCCGCAAACATTCGGAAGGATTGATTAAAAAAACTTTCGAAAATATTGGTCGAAATTTAGGCAACCTCACTGATCCACAAACCGGTTGTAGCTGGCTGCAGACTTCTAACCCTCAGAGTACGACCTTAGCATGCTGCTATGCTCATTGCTTACTTATTGGTTAATTTCCATAATATTTATAAGCTAGAATGCTAAAGTTAAATATTAGTTAGAGCTTTTAAACAATTACCGATGAGTACTGGATGAAAGCGTCTTGGTCGAACTGCACTTTGTGAGACAGATAACGCAGGGTGATGTGGTCTTGAGCCGTCGCAGATTTCATCAGGTCATCGAAAGTCATACTGCCCCTGCGTGAAATGAATCTGTCCATTACATGCTATTTACAAAATTGTGAGAAACTGCTTCCGCTCGCTGTGCAGTGGCAGCAACGGCACCAAGTATTTGCCAAAATAATTTCATATCTGAGTTTGGGTTTGAGCAGAGTTTGAGACGTTTCCTTCTTCGTCTGCTTCTTCGACTAAAAGTTTTTCCTTTTCCGCAGCACAATCTCAGGCGCTAAACGACATAATATAACGAATGCTCAACTGTTGCTATAAACAAGACCATTGTAAATTTTTGTAACCCAAAAACGATTTGGTGCAGCGTACTGTGAATGAACCTTAAACAAAAACTACATATACATTTAACATGTGAGAGATGTTATAGAAGGGGCGAGCCTTGATGTGTAGGAATCGCCCCTGGCGAGTGGCGGCTTGCGACTTCTCTATGTATCCCCACTTGATTGTGACGCAATCTGCCATCGGTGCTAGTGTTGTCAGCCCGGGGAGAAGAAAATATTTGTATTGGTCCAAGCGGCACTCAAGCCCAGCGTCTTAACCGAACAAATATTTTCCCTTTAGATGCCGTTTTAGTGCAGGGAACAGATTAATATCTGGCTGCCCCCGATTTGGCGAGTAGAGTGGATGGGGTAAAAAACTGGTTCGCCTATTTGCCTTTGAGTGTGCGTCAGTGTAACCACTCCCGATAAGAGAACTACTGGAACACTGGTGAAATCTAACGGGAAACATTGCAATTGTTTCGACCAATGCAAAACTAGACCGCATGTTTGTTTGTTTTTTAATAATTGTTGGATTAAGCACACGCACCAGTTATGACAAAGTGCAGAATATAACGTTGTCAGATTTATTTCAAGCTGACGGTCAAAGAGTTATACGCACACAATTTCACTAATATATTCGCAGGTCGAAACTGTTCATTCAGAGAGCCAGTAGATCAGTTGTACCAAAACCCTTTTAAACGGGGCGGGCACACCTGGGTGCTTCTGGTACCTTAATAAAATAAAATGTTCACATCTGTTCTTTTTCCGGGGATTGTGCTTCAGAGTAACTTTGCACCAAGTTTAGCAGAATCGGTTGTGCGACAGAGAGTTTTGACAAACTACCAGGCGGCGCTTCCTGACCTCCGTGTCAGCTGTCGCTTCCTGTCCATGTCGTCCGCGCCCTTGGCGTCTCCGAAGTTCAGGGCTTGTTCCAAACTACCCTGGACTTCGGATTGCTAAGCGGTCTATACGTAGCAGACCTCGTACATTACAGTTTGGTTTAATGTATAGTAAGCACAAGAACTTCCGCGCGATTCAAAGACCGCCTGATACGAACAAATAACCAGGAATTTTTTATATACAAGAAAATGTTTTGTTCTTTTCTGCCTTGCCGGCGTGCCGATATTGCGTTAAATGAATCAAAACATAAAGTCAAAGGCTCTGTAGCCTCGATGTTTCTTTTGTTTAGTATTATTATATCTTTATTATATCTATATCTATCAAAGCTTCCAGCAGGAATACACTTAGTTCTCCCCAGTGTTTTTTTTATGGATTCTAACATTAATTTGGATAAGACGTCGAATACGTTGGCTGTGTTTCATTCCGTTTTCTGCTAGTACGGTCCTGGTGCATCTGTCCCAATCTGTAAATATACTGAATGAGATCATATAAAAATTGTGGTTCAAGTCACTCACATCATCAATACGTATCGCAGCCGAGCCGTCTCTCCGCCTCACTAAACTTTTCCCGGTCTTTATCCAGACATATTGGTAGTACTTTTCTTTTGCACATTCTTTTGCGTTTCAAAACAAACATTGCTGGAGCTTCGTCAGGTTCTGGTTGATAAAAATATGATCGATTTTTGCTGTGGTGTGCTTCATGAACCACCTTTCTTTCTCTGACCTGCCCTTAACTGCACGATGATTGGAGGGATTTTTCCTCCTCGTTTTCAATCTGTGCACGGATTCAACTTATCAGGATGAGGCATAGGCAGGTGCATGTTTACTGCCAGATTACCGAGCGCGGCTGTCAAGTCTTCTTCATTATTTAGACGAAACCATATATCTCTATGTTCTTCCGCCATAAATATTCATCAAGGTATTCAACCGCCCATTCAGCTTCTTTAGTTCGCGCGTCCCTCTCTTTAACGAGTTTTACGAGCCTTTTTTTCTTTTTTTCCAGCTCGTTTGGAGTACGCGAAAGGGACTAAATTGTTTTATCAAGCCATTGTACTGCTTCGAAGGCATTTGAGTTGTTTCTCTCGATTGCTTCAATGATCTTCTCTTGCTTACCCTGATTGTGAATTACGGATTCATGTTTTGCAGACTGCAGATTCGCTTTTTTTTCCCGATGGTCTCGATTCTCTTTAAGACTTCCATGATTCTTGAGTCGTTTTTGTAAGACTTGCGACATCTGGTCTTTTTAGAGCTCCACTCTTAGGCGCCTGTTTCTGGGTTAAGCGGCGTCGGCGTAACCACGCGAGTTGCATTATAGGAATAATAAGACTGGGAGTAACCGCGTGTCGCATTATGGTAAAATTTCCTCGCTAAACTTAGGAGGGAATCGTTCGCTGATTTTACCGCTAAATTTAGCAGAAAAATTCGCTAAAGGGAAAGGAGGGGCCTACCCTCCCCTCCGTATCCTCCCCTCCTCTTCCTCGTGAGCTGTGCTCAAATTTCGCATTACAGAAAACTGTAAACGTCCTTTATTATTTTTTTGTCTACTGCCTTCTTCAGTTTTGAAAGCTGAAGTTCGTGTCTGACTGTCAGTTCGCAGCGATTGTCGTTGGGAGTATACTGTATACGTTTTACAGCTCTAAGACAACAAATATAAAAAAAGTCATAGCTTTGAATTTGATTTTGTTGACTCCTGGACATTCTGCAAAATGATAGGAGTTGTTTCATTACGCGCCTATTAGCGTATAGCTTTCCGGCGTTTGTTGCTTCAAAAACACGATGAAATCTTTGTAGTAGTCCGGCGTGATTTGCAATGTACAACAGCAGGCAGACCAGCCAAGTCACGAATGCAGTCAAAGGTCAAACTAGGACCTGCACCCACCTGACGGTCAAAGCGGAGATGTTAGAACCACCTCGTGCACTCTGACAGACCGCCCTGCTGCCATGCTTGTCGCTCGCCTATAGGCCTCGGCGTCGGTGGGCGTTGCTTCGCAGCTTTGACATCCGTAGCCTGTCGTCGGCCCTTGCGTGGAGACGTTTGCAGCTGCGATTTAGTGCACTCACAGGAGACGGGCGATTTTAGCCTGAGGGTAAAAGCGGAGACGTTAGAACCACTTGGAGCACTCTGACAGACTGCACTGCTCCCACGCTCGTCACTCGTTTATAGGCGTCGGCGTCGGTGGACGTTGCTTCGCAGCTTCAACATCCGCAGCCTGTCGTCGGCCCTTGCGTGGAGACGTTGCAGCTGCGATATTAGTGCACTCACAGGTGACCGGCGATTTCATCCTGAAGGTAAAAGCGGAGATGTTAGAACCACCTCGTGCACTCGGACCGACTGCACTGCTGCCACGCTGGTGACTCGCTTATAGGCCTCGGCGTCGGTGGGCGTTGGTTCGTAGCTTCGACATCCGCAGCCTGTCGTCGACCCTTGCGTGGAGACGTTGCAGCTGCGATTTTAGTGCACTCACAGATGACCGGCGATTCAAGCCTGAGGGTAAAAGCGGAGATGTTAGAACCACCTCGTGCACTCTGGAGACTGCACTGCTGCCATATTTGTTGGTCGCTTATAGGCCTCGGCGTCGGTGGGCGTTGCTTCGTGGATTCAACATCGGCACCCTGTCATCGGCCCTTGCGTGGTAACGTTGCAGCTGCGATTTGAGTACTCTCACAGATGACCGGCGATTTTAGTCTGAGGGTAAAAGCGGAGATGTTAGAACCACCTCGTGCACTCTCACAGACTGCACTGCTGCCATATTTGTTGGTCGCTTATAGGCCTCGGCGTCGGTGGGCGTTGCTTCGTGGCTTCAACATCGGCACCCTGTCGTCGGCTCTTGCGTGGTAATGTTGCAGCTGCGATTTGAGTACTCTCACAGATGACCGGCGATTTTAGCCTGATGGTAAAAGCGGAGATGTTAGAACCCCTCGTGCACTCTGACGGACTGCATTGCTGCAACGCTTGTCACTCGTTTATAAGCCTCGGCGTCGGTGGGCGTTGCTTTGTGGCTTCAACATCGGCACCCTGTCGTCGCCCCTTGCGTGGTAATGTTGCAGCTGCGATTTGAGTCCTCTCACAGATGACCGGACATTTTAGCATCAGGGTGAAAGCGGAGATGTTAGAACCACCTCGTGCACTCTGACAAACTGCACTGCTGCCACCCTTGTCCTCGATTTTAGGCGTCGGCGTCGGTGGGCGTTGCTTCGTAGCTTCGACATCCACAACCTGCCGTCGGCCATTGCGTTGTGACGTTGCAGCTGCGAATTTAGTGCACTCACCGATGACCGGTAATTTTAGCCTGAGGGTAAAAGCGGAGATGTTAGAACCACCTCGTGCACTCTGACAGACTGCACTGCTGCCACGCTGGTCACTCGCTTATAGGCCTCGCCGTCGGTGGGCGTTGCTTCGTAGCTTCGACATCCGCAGCCTGTCGTCGGCCCTTGCGTGGAGACGTTGCAGCTGCGATTTTAGTGCACTCAAAGGTGACCGGTGATTTTCACCTGAGGGTAAAAGCGAAGATGTGAGAACCACCTCGTGCACTCTGACAGACGGCACTGCTGCCACGCTGGTCACTCGCTTATAGGCCTCGCCGTCGGTGGGCGTTGCTTCGTAGATTTCGACATCCGCAGCCTGTCGTCGGCACTTGCGTGGAGACATTGCAGCTGCGACTTTAGTGCACTCACAGGTTACCGGCGATTTTAGCCTGAGGGTAAAAGTGGAGATGTTAGAACCACCTCCTGCACTCTGACAGACTGCACGGCTGCCACGCTGGTCACTCGCTTATAGGCCTCGGCGTCGGTGGGCGTTGCTTCGTAGCTTCGACATCCGGCAGCCTGTCGTCGGCCCTTGCGAGGAGACGTTGCAGCTGCGACTTTAGTGCACTCCACAGGTTACCGGCGATTTTAGCCTGAGGGTAAAAGCGGAGATGTTAGAACCACCTCCTGCACTCTGACAGACTACACTGTTGCCACGCTTGTCGCTCACTTATAGGCCTCAGCGTCGGTGGGCGTTGTTTCGTGGCTTCAACATCGGCAGCCTGTCGTCGGCCCTTGCATGGTAACGTTGCAGCTGCGATTTGAGTACTCCCACAGATGACCGGCGATTTAAGTCTGAGGGTAAAAGCGGAGATGTTAGAACCACCTCGTGCACTCTGAGAGACTGCACTGCTGCCATATTTGTTGGTCGCTTATAGGCCTCGGCGTCGGTGGGCGTTGCTTCGTGGATTCAACATCGGCACCCTGTCATCGGCCCTTGCGTGGTAACGTTGCAGCTGCGATTTGAGTACTCTCACAGATGACCGGCGATTTTAGTATGAGGGTAAAAGCGGAGATGTTAGAACCACCTCGTGCACTCTCACAGACTGCACTGCTGCCATATTTGTTGGTCGCTTATAGGCCTCGGCGTCGGTGGGCGTTGCTTCGTGGCTTCAACATCGGCACCCTGTCGTCGGCTCTTGCGTGGTAATGTTGCAGCTGCGATTTGAGTACTCTCACAGATGACCGGCGATTTTAGCCTGAGGGTAAAAGCGGAGATGTTAGAACCCCTCGTGCACTCTGACGGACTGCATTACTGCAACGCTTGTCACTCGTTTATAAGCCTCGGCGTCGGTGGGCGTTGCTTTGTGGCTTCAGCATCGGCACCCTGTCGTCGGCCCTTGCGTGGTAATGTTGCAGCTGCGATTTGAGTCCTCTCACAGATGACCGGACATTTCAGCATCAGGGTGAAAGCGGAGATGTTCGAACCACCTCGTGCACTCTGACAGATTGCACTGCTGCCACGCTTGTCCTCGATTATAGGCCTCGGCGTGGGTGGGCGTTGCTTCGTGGCTTCAATATCGGCAGCCTGTCGTCGGCCCTGCGTGGTAACGTTGCAGCTGCGATTTGAGTGCTCTCACAGATGACCGGAGATTTTAGCCTAACAGTAAAAGCGGAGATGTGAGAACCACTTCATGCACTTTGATAGACTGCACTGCTGCCATGCTTGTCGGTCGCTTATAGGCCTCGGCGTCGGTAGGCGTTGCTTCGTGGCTCCATCATTCACAGCCTGTCGTCGCCCCTTGCGTGGTGATGTTGTAGCTGCGATTTTCGTTCACTAACAGATGACTTGCGATTTCAGCCTAATGGTAAAAGCGGAGATGTTAGAATTACCTCGTGCACTCTCACAGACTGCACTACTCCCGCGCTTGTCCTCGATTATGAGCCTCGGCGTCGGTGCGCGTTGCTTTGTGGCTTCAATATCGGCAGCCTGTCGTCGGCCCTTGCGTGGTGACGTTGCAGCTGCGATTTAAGTGCCTTCACAAATGACCGGCGATTTTAGCTTGAGAGTTAAGCGGAATTTAGCTGCGCTGTAGGTAACCGCGTTGTTTGCGTAGGTTACGCCGGGGCTTCTAGTGTTTTTCACGATGCTCTTTCTGCTGAATGCTCGTTATACGAGTGTAGGGCGATATGCAAAACTGCTCCTTTTAGTCTCTTGAGATTTCGCTATGACCTCTTTTTGTGTTGGACCATGTAGTCCTTGTTGCCACTAATCGTTGCTCCGATGTACCTTTATGCTGTTGTTTCCTTTACCAACTATGTTTGAAGATAAAACGTTATTGTCCGTGTCTGGGTTGAATCTGCCCGATAGATAACGCAAGTGTGCTTGTGTGTTTGCTTGCCGTAAGCGCTTACTGAACGCAATACAACCGAGCACACTCAAAGATAAATCTGTGAACCATTTTTAACGGTTTATAGTCACATTGAGTAAACGGCTGCAAGGAGACGCGGTCTCTATGAGAGGGGCTTACATCGTTATCGTTTTGAAAGCCCGCGCTTCTATTTTCTCCCACATGCGGTCTTTATAACACCCCGTCCGGAGTCTGTTTCTTTTTCACTTTATTTGGTCTCACGGAATAAGCAGTGCTCAAAAAACAGGACTTCATGTCGTCGGTTTTCCCGCAACGTAACACCGCTCACGCATACGCCCCTCACTCACGAGGGTCTCCATCCCAACTGACAGACTGTCCACCTTTACCGAGTGGCGCTGCCGGATGACCTTTTGCGAGAATGATCTGGGAAGAGTTCAACGAAAATTGGCAATGTTGAATTAAAATTCGTTAACTCATTTTCAGATGGTTTCACTACTTCTCAAACACTTCCTCCACTACACTCAACTCATTTTCCTTGAAGATGTGGTCGTGCCAATGGCGCCACAAGGCAGTAACCGTCCTATTGCCCACATTGTGATCGCTGCGTAATGAAGCGCGGTCGCCAGAAAGTAGAGTAGAGCAGCCGGCATGGCACCAAGTACAAAAAGTCTCAAACTAGAGAGGGTTGTGTCCTCTGAGTGCATGCCCTCCATGAACGGCAAGTGACCATGCACTACTATGCTATTAATCGTCTTGTTTATCTAAGCATATTCTTTACACAAATCTGTGTGGTCGGTTTAGGAATATGCTACTTCCTCTGTGTTACCACTCTGAAAACCATAGGGTAGTCATTGTACTTCCATTAATATTTGATTTTATTCGTAGTCACTTCTGGCTCGCCACTGACTGAGACTTGGACGTTTAGAGGAACATGCATGCACTCTCTTAAGTTTCTTGATATTTAAAAATATCGTTCTTCGGCGACTCACCTCTAATATTGCAAGCAGAACGTAAGGGCGCAAGTTAACTATTGTACACTGAACATTTGGAAGCATCCCGAGACTGACGACACATGTGAAAGTTGACACCAAGGGAAGACAATGAGGACGTCTTAAACACAGCTAAACTGATAGCTCTCTTAAAATCATGTTCGCTAAGTATAAAAAAAAACAAAAAAAATGGAAGCGATGAATTCCAAATTTGATGCTTCATTTTTCATTTTATGTGGCGGTGATGGCTGTCTTGAAATCATCTTCGTGTTCCCGTATTGTATTTTCTTTTTCATGTTTATTCAATTTGCTATCCTGACAACTGGTCTTGTATTTCTAATTAAGCCAATACCACAAGTGAAAGCGTCTATGATTTAGTCATATTCTGGTATAGATGATCTTTCAGGATTGACTGCGGGCAGAATCAGTTTCTTTATATCTCATAATTACGCGTGTTCTACCGTAAATAATATCTATTACGCAGGAACCCTACGAATATTTAGCTAGCACAAATGTCGTTAGTGGATTTGTATTCTTCATATTTCCGCATACGGAATATATGATCGCTGTTTCTTGTTGACATATATTTTAATTGAAGTAACCCGACCCCTTAGTCAGTCCTGTCTGTTTTATTTGGGCAAACGTGCCGCCATTTATACATTTAACGTGTTTCATTGGACCACTTAAATGCAACGAGAATAGGCCAACAATTATTAAGCTATGTTCGTTTAGTGTGGAGATTTTAGTGTTTTATTATTAATAAACTATTCAGCTGTGAGGGGTTTCTTCCAAAAAGGGATGTCCATAAATAAAGTCACTTCTGTAAACCACAATCGACAAAAAAAAAAAGCCTGTCACTCCAAACAGCGGTCATTAACTGACACTCACATCTGGGAGTTTCGGTTACTTACGGCTTCCGGGTGTCGGATATGGTGATGACATGCTCCAAGAATGGAAGCCTGAAAGAATGCAGTGAAAGTTATGGCACTTCGAGATATCCAGCAAGAAGATTCGGTGGCCTAATCAAACTAAATATCTTAATCGTTACCTTTTGCTCTTTAACATTCCCGGCGCCGACTTCTCTAGTTCCGGTGCAATTTGAAGCAACATATCGTAGAAACTTACAGGGCTAAATTCTTCTCCAAGGATCACAGCAGCACACTCTGCCTGAAAAAATAGCGTTTTTCTTAGGTAAGGACGACGTCAAGCGCGAAATCTGGAAGTACTATTGTCGTCCGCAAGGGGAGATGTACGACCTCTCTTTGCCTTCTCCGCGACTCAGATCTGGGTCGCGGGGAGTTTGGAGAAGCAGCGCAACTCCTCTTCCTGACGCCAACCGTAGTGCGAGCCTTCGCCGCATCGTGAGAAGCACCCGCACATGCCCAGAGCTCTTATGAAAGTCATTTGATACTCAATAAGTAAGCCGCTTTCCGTTATGACCACGCGAGAGTCGAGAATTGCCATCACAGCAAGTGTTTGCAAACCAAGAAATCTGATCAAGGATAACAGGCATATGTTGCCTCGGTTAAACTTTCGTCTGAAAAGAGGTTATTTAAATTATTTATTTTATATAAATGCCTATTTTCAGCTGACTGGTTTGTGATCAATTGAAGTTGTTATTGTACCTCAAGAGCATGCAGTCACAGCTTAAATTTCAATTTTTCAAGAAGCGCAAAAGGCACTGAATTTATTTTTTTATTTATTTATTTCAAATACCCTCAAGGTAATAATACATTGAAGAGGGGAGTGGACATCAAAATAATAATTACAATGTGCACATGTTAGTTAGAACTCTCTTAAACAAAACAATATCAGTAATGTTAGCTATTGAGGCGGGAAGGTGGTTCCAATCCAATGATGTTTGGGGAATAAAAGAATATTGAAACAACGAAGTTTTAAAATTTGGCATTCCGACTTTATGACTATGATCAATGCGAGCAGAGATGTAGAATGGTGGGATAATTAGTTTACGACGAAGGTCAGCATTTTGATGAAATATTTTATGGAAAACACACAAACGAAAGATTTTACGGCGATGCGTTAGTGATGGCAGGCCTAAAGAGGTTTTCATGCTAGAAACGCTGGCAGTGCGGTGATAGTTCGACATGATAAAACGGGCTGAACGGCTTTGGACAGATTCAACAAGGGAAATTAGTGAAGAGTGTGAGGGGTCCCACACAGCGGCGGCATATTCTAATTTTGGGCGGATTAGAGTTTTGTACATGGTTAGTTTCAGGGAGGACGGAGCGAGAAAGAAATTTCTTTTAAGGTATCCTAACATACGATTAGCATTGTTAATCACGTATTCGACATGAAGTTTCCAAGAAAGGTTAGACGTTATATGAACACCAAGGTATTTGTAACTTGACACTGATGCGAGAGGCTTACTGTTAAGGTGATAAGTGTGAGGCAGAGATGAACCACGTGATATTCTCATATATTTACATTTGTCAGTGTTTAGTTCCATTAGCCACTGGTTACACCATAATGATATCTAGTTAAGGTCTGATTGTAGAAGCAATGTGTCAGATATGTCAGTTATTTTTCTATATATTACGCAATCGTCAGCAAACAGGCAGATGGAAGAAGAGATGTTCAGTACCAGGTCATTAATGTAAATAAGAAACAGTAGCGGGCCAAGCACGGAACCCTGTGGAACACCTGAATTGACTGGAACAGTGCGAGAATTGGTATTATTAGCAGTGACGAATTGTAGGCGGTTAGTTAAAAAGGCGTGGATCCAGTTAAGTATGCGTGAGTCGATGTTAAGTGATTGCAATTTATGAAGTAGTAGCTTATGGGAAACTTTATCAAATGCTTTTGAAAAATCCAGAAAGACACAATCAGTTTCATAATGGTCATCAAGAGAGTGATGGAGATCATATGTGAAGGATATTAGTTGCGTCTCACATGAGAAATGTTTTCTAAAGCCATGCTGTGAAGTAGTAAAGAAGTCATTAGATTCAAGAAAGTTAACCAACTGCGAGTAGATGACGTGTTCAAAAATTTTGCAAGGTACACTGGTTAAAGAAATCGGGCGATAATTGAGCGGATTATGTTTTACACCAGATTTGTGTAGAGGAACCACCTTCCCAACTAACCAATCGCTCGGGAGTACGCCAAGGTTAAGGGACTGCGTATAAATGCTTGAGAGAATTATAGAACAATACACATTACAATTTTTTAAAAACTTGCTGTTGATTCCATCAATTCCGACACATTGATGAAAGTTTCATATTGTTAATAATTCCAGTCACACCAATATCGTCTACTGTTACAGGGTTCATCGGTAAAAAAGAAGTGGATGACAATGCAGGTATTCGGCTGACATCACAGGCTGAAAATGACATTCTAAAAACATCGTTTAACACCGTTGCACAATCAGCAAAAGATATACTTGTACCATCTGAAGACTGAAGACTAATATCAGACTTAAAGTTGGGATTAATGACACTCCAAAATTGTTTAGGATTAGTTGCTAACATGGTAGGCAGAGTGTGATTATAAAAATGTGATTTTGTTTCCTTAAGAGTTGAGGTGTAATCGTGTTCAGCTTTGTGGTACGCTGCCCATCGAGCGTCTGTGGACGATCGCTTGGCAACGCGAAACAGTCTTTTCTTCCTGTTTCGCAGTCGTCTCAGATTAGCGTTAAACCAAGGTGAGTTAGTGTTGCAACGAATTTTTTTAGAGGGTATGTATTTTTCTGTTAAAAATGCTACAACATTTTTGAACAACACCCAATTTGACTCCACGGAGCGATCTGAAAAATTAGGTAAGTAGTCATCAAGAAACTGGGACAGTTCCGAGTTAATTGACGTAAAGTCAGCTCGGCTATAATCACGGATATGTTTTATGGTTACCTTAGGAGTTACTAATGGAATGCGCAATGAAAAGTGTAGAACTAAATGGTCGCTTAGAGATGGCAGATAGGTAATTGTTGATATGACGTTTGGATGTGTTGTTAGGACGAGATCAAGAATATTTGAGGATTGAGGTGTAACTCTAGTAGGCTCCGTGGTCAGTTGAGAAAAGTTGAAGTCAGAACACAGGTCAAGAAACTCGTTAGTTTCAGATGAGAAAGGGTTAGACACAGGGCTTTTGTCGGACCAGATAATGTTGGGATAATTAAAATCACCCATTAATAAAATTGGCACTCCTGGATACTGAACGACAATTTGGTTAATACAATTATGCAACAAATTCACAAATAAAGAGCTGCTAGCTGGAGGTCGATAGCACACACCGATAATGGTTTGTTTGTGCTTAATATTTAGGCAAACCCAAACAATCTCAAGTTCGCAGGCTACGATGACAGGGCGAGAAATTATCGAATCGGCAACGGCCAATAAAACACCACCGCCGCTTCTGTCACGTCTGTCACAGCGAAATGTATTGAATCTTTTTTGACAATGAAATAATTCACTATCAGTTACTTTGCTAGATAGCCACGTTTCAGTTAGAGCGATGACGTCTGCATTGCATGAATCAGCAACTGAGCACAATTCTTCACGTTTACGGATTAGACTACGAATGTTAGTAAATAAGATTGATATATTTGAAAAAGGCAAACGCTCTTCGCTACTCCTTGCTGGTTGTTAGGATGACGCGGAAGGAGACGATACAGTTTGAACAGCAGATCGGGATGACGTAGCAGAAGCATGGCGACTAGGTGAGTCTATTTCGCGAATGCTGTCGTCGATGTCGTTGTAAATAAAGCACTTGTTATTTACAAATAGTTTCTTATAACTTAGCTTGAATGTATTTCCCTGACCTTTTCCATACTCCAGAAGTTTTCGTCGGGCTAAACGCGTCGAAAAGCTAAAGTCTTCCGAAACAGACACGGGGCTAGTTTTTAATTTAGACTTAATCTGCAGAATAGTTTCTTTGGTTTTAAAGGATTGGAATTTTACTAAAATGGGTCGATTTTTTGCGGTTACGAAATTCCCCAAACGGTGAGCACGCACAATTTGTTCCCGTGAAATACTAAACGAAGCTGAATCTGAGAGTAGACGAATGACTTTATCTTCTGCCTGGGCCCACGTTTCACCAGCGCAATCATCCACCCCATGAAACACAAGATTGTCTCTGCGTGTCTGGTCTTCCATTTCGTCTAATCTGGTGCGCAAAAGATAATTCCCCCGTTCAACGCTCTGAACGGCTTGATGGTTACCGGCCAACTCGCGGTGTAGTTCGTCGATTGATGCAGCCTTCACCTCAATCGCGGAAACCCTTTTACCGATATTTGTAACCGTGGCTTGTAGCTGTTCCTGGTTTGCTTTTAGATCGTTAATCGAGCTCAGTATATTATTTTGCCCTTGCTCAACCCTCTGAGTACGCGCATTCATATCTTGCATTAACCGCATCATTTCATCAAGCTGCTTAGCTAGTTCAGCATTAGTTGGTCCAGGGTTGGTCTCGACATCGCCACAAAGCAGCAATAACAACACTCTGAACAACTTCACCAATTCAATTAGAGACGAAGGCGGGAAGTATAATCAGTTACACAAGTACCGTTGTTCGTTTCGCAAATACCCTACATGGTGGGGTTGAGCGTGGGTAAAGAACGACGCCGCACCGATCTGGCTTCAGATCACGCGCGCTAGACGCTGGTTTGAGGTTACGACCCTTCCGTGACATCGTGATATAATTGTTTTGCTGAAACGATCTGCGCTTCGACAAGCATGGATTGCACGTGACGTCAGCCCGCCCTCTTTCTGGTGGCCAGACGCTTATGGTTAACGCAGCTGCAGCTACCTACATATGCGCCATTTCCTCCATTATGTCTGGCTAAGTGACGTTATTGTAAGCGATGTATAAAGACGCAGAAACAACTTACGCTTTGACGGGCCCCTGCTTCCGCAGGCTCCCGTCAGTTCTATTTTGTCCGCTGCTTCCGACCCGTTCGCATCTTCGTGGCACCGAGTATAGTTTTTTTGGCTGCGGATCGCAATGTTCTCTTTCATTAAAGTTCAGCCGCTCGATTCATCTCTCTAATGGTGAATGACTTTAATTAGCTGTGAATATGTATTACAGGGTATGCCTCCTTTACGTTTTGTATATACATGCATCGCATGTTATAATATTTGTATTCATTATGTTGCATTGGCCTGTGTTCCATACCACGGAAAAACTCACCAGTGACTGAAGCCACTACTTCACTCACCCTCACCGATCTGGCGTGAAGAGACGATGAGTGAGTTTCTAAGCCTCGACAGCTCATTAGTTTGAGATTGAGTGAAAGGAGTGAGTTTGATGATTTCATAAGTTAGGTGAGGGGCGTGAGTTCGTGAGTTGGGTGAGTGTATGAGGTGAGGGAATGAGTTCGGTAATGAACGTGAGTTTAATACAGCAGGTGGTTTCAGGAGTTTAGCGAGGCATGAGGTCCCTGAGAGGCCATAGGCTCGATGATTGCTTGCGGAGTCAAGGTAGAGGGAGGACGCGCCGTGTGACTTCTCCCAGATTTTGGAGAAGTTGAGTCGGCGCTTGCTTCCCAAAGTGGCTATTAGCTCGTGGGGATGGTTATCTTCCAATGATGGAAAAGGAGGAAAGGTGTCTAATGATTTATCTGCGCTCTTCGGCTCTGGCTCCTTCGCGGCGGCTTGGCATAGTCTTTTGCCGCGGCTCACTGCTTCGCGGCGAGGTGACGAGGGAAGGGGCAGGGCTCTCCCGCTCGGCTCGGCCGATCTCTTGTAGAGTTCGAAGCACAGATGTACTCGGTGTGTTTTTGTTGTTTCGTGAAGAAGGAAAACAGGCGCTACGCCGGTACGCCTGATGGCAAAAATTATTTTGAGTGCGCTCGTATTATGCATGGTCGCTAATCTGGAAACCAATAATAAATTAAAACCGGCTGTCAACTGTCGCGACTCGCATCTATACTTGTTTTTTCGTAACTTGTAGAGTGGAGTTTTGAATTTTGAGCTATCTGTGAGTGAGTGCGATCAACCAAAAATTCCGAACTTTGCTGTGCACAAAGGTTTTCCATACACTTGAGCCTAAAGCCTCCGCAGAATAGTCACCACTTAGACAGCCTTCTGCGTCAAAACCCACTGTCAAACGAGCGCACGAGGAGCAAAACTTCCTCTTTCCACAAGCCTGCCGAACGTCCATATTTTCCTCGAGCCCGCTGCACGTTCCTGCGGTTTTTCGTTTCAAAGTGCAATACATTGGAGTTCCGAGTTAGCGCTTGTCCATATTCTATGTTCCGTTCCTGCCCCTGTTCTAGTCTTTTTTCTCCTCACCATGTTCAAGCAGTACCAAGTTGCCCAGTTCCACCACCTTACTCCCTCTCCAGGCCAATACAGCAGAAGCAAGGTTAGCTCAGAGGCATGTGACGACGAGTTGCTACACCATGTTTCGACTTACGTTACCATGGTAAACAATGAAACGTTTATTACAAGATTTACTGTTTTAAAGCCCAGCTCTTAGGCGCCCCTTTCCGCGTTTCGTGGCGTCGCCGTTGGCATTGCCGTTGCCGTCGGCGTAACCGCCCCGCTAGAATTAGCGGAAAACTAAATTGGTGTTGAGGTCACGTGATGTCAATTTTCCCGCTATATCTAGCAGAGAAACTGAATTTGTTCATGGCTGAGGTGACACGAAGTCGTGTGACGTCATTTACTTCAATATATTTAGAGAGGAAACTGAATTTCTCTTAAATCACGTGATGTCACTTTTTTCTGCTAAATCTAGCGGAGAGACTGAATTTCTTCATGAGTGACGTGACACGAAGTCACGTGACGTCATTTTTCACGATAAATTTAGCGCGGAAACTGAATTTGTGTTGAGGTTACGTGGCATCAATTTTTCCAGTTAAATATAGCGGGGTAACTGTAAGAAAAGGGGAGGGTATGCAGGAGGAGGAGAGGAGGATATGATGGAGGAGGATGCGAGGATACGCAGGAGAGGAGGAGGAGAGAGAAGAAGTAAGAGAAAATGAGGAGATGAGGAGAGAAGACGGGAAGGATGATGTGGAGGAGAGGAGGAGGAGGAGGCGGGGAGGGGCATACCCTACCCTTCGTATCCTCCCCTCCTCCTTCTCAAGAGCTGCGACTTGAATTCCGCATTACAGGCATTTCCAAACGTCTTTCAATTTTTTTTATATCTTTTTCACGAAGGTGTTTCATGACTACATTTTCGCCGTTGAAGGCAGTCCTTGTATACTGGTCTACAAATAAGAAAAATGTCCATGAGGTCGAGATGACTTACCTTATTTAAGCATATTCTCAAGTTCGGAAAGCGTAGCGGATGAGTTGACTCCAACCTGGATAACACAACATGCGGGAGTCAAGACCAATTGCTGCGCACGTTGTGTGTGCACTTAGCATGAGCAGCGAAAGAAGTGAACCGCACTTACCATAACAAGTCCCGCCTTAGAGGCGGCAAACAGTAGCTGTGCCACTTCGTAAACTCTCGGAGCCACTATGGCGATCCTGGAACCCACCGGAAGTTGGAGGGACACCAGGCTTGCCGCCAGAAGGTCTACCTGTGGGGAAAAAGACCGACAAAGTCTCAACGAACATAGTTGTTTCTATGGATCACTGTGATACAAAACGACCATGCTCAATTGAATGTATACTGCGTAAGTGTATTTAATTTTTCTTTAAAACCACAAAATTATTTTTGTGCGATCAGGCACAGAAAACATTCAACCACACGTGAAAAAAAAAACTTTTTTTTAAATACGTATTAAAGAAGGTATGAAAATCAAATGTTAACATGTTAACCGTACATCATCGGTTGGTGGGTTTAGTTCTTCAAAACGTCAATGTACTCCCCGACTGGTTTGATCAAATACCAAAACAGTGAAAACGAAAAGATTGCACCTTTTTAGAATAATTGAAGCCGGAAGATAACAGGTGGAGTCATGCGATGGACTAAACAACCCGTCCGTGATACGTAGTGTGGATCCCTAAGCAATTTTTCCAGTTTTTAAGAGAAAGACAAACTAACTCATTCTCTGCTTCTGTTATATAGGGGGCAGTGGTTTATTTGAGAATCCGAATGCTACATCTTTAATTTCGTCGACTATATGAACAAGAGAACTCTGAGGCTCTTCCCAAATAACACAAGTGTGCCCTAAGGTCAGTTTTATAATTTCAGATACAGTGCTTCTTAAATCTGTGCGACGTATCTAAGATTAGTCTGAATGATGTGCAAATAGTTCAAAATACTACGAGCCTTGTCAACAGTATCATCTTCGTGATGATTCTATGTTAAAATGCACGATGAATAAACTTCCACGTAATTATATTCTCCAACGCTTTCAAGCATGTAATTCTTTAGTTTTCCAGTAGGAGGCCTAATCAAAGACAAGCTCCCAATCTCTTTTGCCTGTATCTCACTGGCGCTCTAACAGCATGGTATTTCTAGTTGCTCTAATGCGTCGTGGTGTGACCTGACGTCATGGTGACAAAACGACGTATCTGTGCCACGTGGCCTCCATGGGATAACGTGACGTCACAGCGTCAATGACATCACGTGGCTGACGAGAAATCACGTGGTCATGTTTCTCTACCTCTCCTTACCTCGTGATATGACATCAGGTGATGTGATGTCAGTATCTTATCACGCCATGCTTTGGAGGGACGTTCTGGTGTTGCGAGACGTGACGTCACGATGTTATGTGGTCATGTCGCCTTAACCCTTTGTCTACCGCAATACTTAAAAAAAAAAAACATCCAAATATAACGTTTTTTTATATGTATAGTAGCGTGAACATGTATATATAACGTAAACATAAACATGTAACGGCGCGCACTGTTTGCACTACCCGCTACGTCAACGTTTATGCCTGGTGCAGCGCTCAAGTGAAAAAACGCGGAGGCGCAGGGGGAGGCTTGTAGATTGATTCTCGTTGAATGCCGACACACCCAAACGGTATCCATCAGAATCGCAGTCATCAGCCCTAAATCGAATAGCTCCAGTGTCCTTACACTCACTGTCGGGTGTAAGGTTTATGTCCTCGTCATCCGAATTGAAAGGCATGTTGCAAAATCTTTGTTTTTCCCGCGTTTTCGTTGCACACTTGTCACAAAAAGACATCGTTCCCAAAAGTAAACGTCGCCATTTTTAAAGGTTTCTTACCAGCGTTAGGCCGGTTTTGAGCCAAATATTGAAATTTACCACATTTTTGCGACCTCTTTTGAAGGCTCACAACACTAAACACACGTCGACTAGCCCACCTCGTCTTTCGTAAGAAACGTGTTTTATTCAACGTAAACGAGCTGAGCCCTATTCAGGAGGAGTCGTACAACGACGTGGGCGAACCCAGCTTGTGCATGGTAAGAAAATGGTTAAAACTGTAGTCTACGCTAGACTCAGCGAAAAACAAACCTTTTCTGTCCTCGCACACAGTCCTTTCTTCTGTCCTTCGCCAGCTTTCAGCCGGGAAGCACCGCTCGTGGGCAGAACACAATCACCCCATCGTCAGAAAGTTCCTAAAGAAAAAATCTGCTCAGAGGTTTCTTGTTTTTGGTGGACTTTCGCTGGTGGTGATGAATTGTTCATTATTAGTTGTCCTTTTTTTTTCTACTATCTGAATTGTCCTCCTGTAACTGTTGTCATGCTGGTTAGGCTCGAGACGAGATCGACGAATCCCAGCGCCCCCTTCTGCTGCGAGAAAGGTGCCTTTCTTGAATGCGTTTTGTACATGCAGATGTGGACCAACCGATGGCGTTTCATTTGAATGGCGTGTAAGAATCTTCACTCATGCGTAGTCTCAGACGTATAATAATAACATCTTTTCCCCTTCGCCCATCGTTTGAGTATTTCTTGCTGCGTTTCTTGTAATCAGCAATGGTAATCAGCAATGCTTACCGATGTGAACAGGCTTGTCTAGTCACGAAAAACTCATGATGTCTTTCCAGCTCTTTATTTTGTATGATTCGATTTGAAAATAAAAATTGAAAAATTGAAATTAAAATTTGCTGGAGACTCGCTAATTTGATGTACGAATCTTTTCTTTATTTGGCATGGTGGTTTGAACTTTCCCTGTAAAAACACGGTTGTACCTTTCTACCTCAACATTGGCTTGAGGATGGTACATCGCGAACCGATTGTGAAAAAAATCCTCTTGACTTCCTTAACTCTTCGAAGATGCGGTATCGAGACTGTGGCTCGTGATCCGAGACAGTGACGTCAGGACATTTGTCGCGGCTGAATGTCATACTCAGGAAGTCGCAGATTGTCTCAGCTGTCACTTGGCTGCAGAAAGGCATATCCGGCCAATGTATTTATTTATTTGGACAACCAAGTCATTCAAAAAGTTATTACAGTAGGGCCGCGACTGCTGAGCTTCCCCCCCCCCCCCGTCACTTTCTTCCCACCTCTACCTCCATTTCCCATATTCTATGTGTTGGCCGTTCGTTGCTCTCACGCCGTTGGTTCGAATAAGATTTTAAAAATAGATCGTTCGAGCTCGGAACCTTTGAATACAGCTTCTGTGCTCAAAAGCAATCTTCGAAAAACGCACAACCCGCAGGGTTACAGGTAGTACAAGGCATGACATCAAACAACAGGTAAATTCCACAACTAAATACTTGTATCTTGAAACCAGTAATACAGTTTCAAAATAACTTCTGCGCAAGGCCTCGACGACTGGATTGCTGGCGTAAAGAGCACAATAATGAAGTCTGCCTTCGTTGGAAGAGGTGAACATAATCCGATACTAGATAATAGCGGCGTTTTGAAAACATTCAAAATAAGCAAAACCTTTATTCATTTTATGTTCAATTGCTTCGTCACGTTTTAATATGTTCCACGCTTAGAAAGATTTACTTTGCCAATTTTTCGGTGAGGTTAAAATTAAAGTCAGCTAATATACGTATTCATATTCGAATAAAAGTATTATTTTGAACCTATGAACATTCCCACGCCACTTAATTGAGTGATCTTTTTCTTCGCTACGACCAAATATATTTACATAAAAGTAACAGCCAACGTATGCAGCTAGAACTCACGCTTCAGCAAACAAAAATACAGGGTCCCAGACTTCAGCATGTTTTTGATCGCCGCATCCCAGATGAGTGTGCGTGCTTCGAGCGAAAACCAAAATGTTGTTCGTACCTCACATACTTGTAGCAATCGAACGGCCTCGTAAGAAACAATCACAGAAAAAGGTACTTCTGTCCCAATGTGTCCAATTCGCGAACTTCACGTCGGCGCCGTCGGCGCGTCAAAGGCATCCGCGATTCCGCGCATCGGACGATGGAACAGCCAGCGGACAAATACCAGTCCGGCAGCCATTGCTAGAAATTCAAAAACTGGCGCCGCGGATTACGCGACCCGTTGCACGAGGGGCTTTCCAGTTGGCTAAGGCACACGGAGAATTTCGGCCCAACGGTGATTGAGGGCATCTTCTACCACAGCGCGTTAAAAATGTAGTTGTGAAAACCCGAACCACGTTCAGGTGGTAACTCATGAATGGAATTGGAGATGCAGTGTTAAATGTGGCGCCTCACTTTCGTCAACCGAGGAACTTCAGAGCTGCTCCGGGCTGACGTCGTGGTGCCGCATGGCGTCACAGCGCCTTGTGAAAAGAGATGACCTTAGAGTTTGCCCTTTTAGGAATGGTCACAATTCTAGCATCACGATAAGACGCAAAGTGTTCTGATCAACGTGATGTCATGAGCGCCCCTCTCCAGCGAGGCTGTATCTCGGGCGCGGAGAGAAAAACATTAACAGCTGGGCCTATGAATAGTATGGATAATAAAACAAGCACAGTTATACCGTGTATATTTAAATCGCTTAAAGGAAAATCACTTTAAAATGAAAATTGCTGGGTGCATAGGTGTACCAAATATCATCTAAACCAATACTGGCAACCCTCACGAAGCGCGGGCGAAAAGGGATAGCAGCTCCATTGGCGAGCTCGAAGTCTCCTCTAGCAGACGAGTTATCCACAACGCACTGGTTTTGTCCAACTCCGCGCGACGTGACCAATGAAGAAAAACTAGTCTCACGAGTATTCGCTGCTTTAAATGTTAAGAAAAAAGCTGCCTCCTCATGAGTGAAGTACATTTTCTTCGCGTGGGAAAGATGCTAAAGCTTGCAAGTTGCAAATTCTGGGGCTCTCCTGAATAAAAACACTCTGTAACAACGTAAGTAGCAAGACAAAACGCGAAGATAACTTCGCGCAGGTTTTTTCTTTTTCTTTTTAAGGGCAACGTAGGAAAATTTTTGATTCATTTTTACGTTTTAACATTACTATTCTCATCAATCAATTCGTTTTGTTGCTGCCATTCCCATTTTTCGTGAATGTCTTGCTTATAACCTTTTTGACGAATAGGCGAGTCGGATAATCCTATTAAGATCGTCTCTGGATGAAGAAGCAAAAGATAATTTCGAACCACGTACGTTTCTGCGATGTCAATATGCTCTGGAAGCAGTCAATTGTGCACATGCAAATCTCACACTAATATTGAAATTAAAAAGAGCGGAGTTTCAAAAAACCTACTTCTCACTCGTCCAAAAAAAAAAAAATAAAGAAGAGGAGAGCGCCGTAGTTAAAATAAAGGTGATTTCGGTCAGTTATATATTGCACACAAATTCTGATTGTTACCGCCGGGGCGACTAGAGTCTTCGTCGTTTTCTACTATAAAAACCGGCATCCGTTGGACCGTCTAGCAACTCCTTCCATTTTGCAAAGTCTACTTGCCTTTTATGTTTGAGGCGACCCAACACCGCCGCGTTCTTTCTTCCTCCTGCTTTTATTCGTTTTTTAATATCATTTGTTTACTTGAAGTTCGAACCATCGCGCTTTTTGGTTTGCCCTGTTTGGCTTAGCTTTTACTCTCTTTCCTTCGCTTGGGCGCTTCCTATAACGACGGTTCGTCTGTTATGCACCGTGCCCGGACATTTTGAGGGACGTCTGAAACTTTGTTGTTGTTGTTTTCTTCCACCATGGTCTGCGATAACCTCCTATTTTGGCCTTCGATTAAATTTCTAATCCGTAATCTGCAGTTGTGCTTTGTGATATTTATTAAATATATTAAAAAGTGCTAGCTCAATATACATTTCTATTCGCAATTTATTTTTTATGGCGGCACGTCTGCTATGGGTCATCGTTTGTTTGTCAACCGGCCGCCTTCGGGCATTCACCGGCGCATACTTGGAAATTAAAGGCATGCCATGTGCATGCCTACTACTAAAAAATAATCTTTGCGATATAATGAAAAAAATTTCTTCCGCTTCCCGAAGACCAACAAACGTGAGTAATTACGTTACTGCAACATTCAAATTAAACTGAAAGAGCTACACAAGCTTGGCTTCGAAATCTCAACTGACGCCTCAACAGACGACTATGACAACTCCACGGAGATCCCAAAGAACTTCACGGACGACAGACCAGATGCTAAACTGAACACCTAATCCTATGTAATCCGGGTGGGCAGCTAGTCAGATCATGCTTGCTAAGTATAACTCCAATCAGAAACATCGAACACCTCAAAATGCATCTTGTTGAAGAACAACAAAAAAATATCTTTTCAACTCTCTGTAACCCCGAATTAGAGCGCAGTTGTTCAGGAGGAGGAGGGAAGGGTACTGAAGGGAGCGTATACCCTTCTCCCTCCTCCTCACCTCCTCATCCTGTCTGTTAGTCCTCCCTCCGAGCGGCGTCGCCGTCACCTCACAAGGGTCACGTGACCTCACAAGGGTCGCGTAACCTCACGGGGTTCACGTGACGACACGTGACCTCCTGGCGTCACGTGACCCCTGTAAGTTCACGTGACAATGACGTCATCACGATGACGTCACCGTCATCGTCATCGTGATGACGTCATCTTCATCGTCATCGTCACAGATCACGTCATCGTCATCGACACTGATGACGTCATTATCGTCACACGTCACGCGTCCCATAATGCACTACGCGGTTACGCCGACAGTGATGCCGACTGCAACGCCGCTCAAGCCGGAAACGGGCAGCTAAGAGCTGCGCTCTAAAATATGGTCACGAATGACATGTGATGAGGCGATAATAACTGAAGAAACTAAACGGTTAATAGGGCGAACTTGTGCCCACATATAAAAGGGAAGAGAAGAAAGCAGAGCGTCGTAGGTGTCGAAGTCGGCGTGACAGCAGAGTCGAACGCTGGGGCGAAACTGACTCCGGCTTGCCACGCGGAGCCCCTTTTGTACGCGCATGGGCTTCTGTAACAATCGGCGTAGAAGGTTCGGCGTGTCGACCATTCTAACCTCGAATCAGCAACACGGTTCTCGAATTTACTAGAACATTACGTTAGAGTCAACAAAAATGCGTCTTCGCGGCCAGGAATCGAACCCTGGCTTTCTGCGCGGAAGGACGCGCGATAACAGATTAGGCCACGAGCGCGCTGCCTGCTTGGCCACCTGCGCGCGCGGCATTACTCCCCCTTTGAAAAAAGCACCGCGCCAATGCAATGCAAAACAAAACAAAGCACATAAAAAGAAACGGCGAACTAAGGAGTCTTTTGGCACACATAAGGTCCACTGTCCTATCGAGCGTAGTACGGCTTTAGACGAACGACGTGGGCGACTTCAGGTCGTAATGGGCGGTGTGATGATGTTCTCGCTCCGTCGGGCATTACCTCGTAGTTCAGCTTTACGAGGCGACGAAGTATCGACGAAGTATCTTTACGAGGCGACAAAGTATCGTTTCAGCAATTTCTCACTGAGGCCGCGGCGACGAATGGGCGTCCACACCCACACCCTGTCTCCGGGCTGGAAATGGACGTCTCTGCGACAATGGTTCTAGCGGCCCGCGTCGACGCGTTGCTGGTCTTGAATCAGGAGTCGGGCGAGCTTGTTCGATGACTGGTCTGCTTTGCAGGTGTTAAGATAAACACAATTTGCTTCTCTTTCAGCAGTTTGATGGAAATATCAACGGTGCCTACAATCGCAAGACCCTTCAGACACCCTCTCGACCAGCGATTTCTGCTCAAGACACTGCTCAGATAGTAAGGAGGCGTCAACTGACCCAATATTTTGAAACTGCGACTTTGTTCGACGAGTGGTTTGCTTTGCATGTATTAACATAAAGACACTTTGCTTCCTTTTCAGCAGTTTGATGGAAGTATCGACGGTGCCTAAAATCGCAAGACCCTTCAAAGACCCTCTCGACCAGCGACTTCTGCTCAGGGCGCTGCTCAGATGGCATGAAGGCGTCAACTGACCCAATATTTTGAAGCAGCGACTTTGTTCGGCGAGTGATTTGCTTTGCATGTATTTACATAGACACAATTTGTTCCCATTTCACCAGTTAGGCGGTAGTAACAATGCTGCCTGACATCATAAGATGTACCTTTGAGGGACCCTCTCGACCATCAACGTCTTCCCAAGACGCTGCTCAGATGGTACGGAGGTGTAAAATGACTCAATATCTTGCAAGTGAGAGTTCGTTTGACGAGTAGTTTGTTCCTCATTTTACTAACATAAACACAATCTGCTCTGTTTTCAGCAGTTTGTTGGAAGTATCGACGGTGCCTACCATGACGAGGCCATGCAGGGATCCTCTACACCTGCAGCTTCCACTGCAGATGCCACTCATATACTTTGCAAGCATGAACTGACTAGACATTTTAACTGTGACTTGGTTTCGTGAGAGACATTAGTTATAAACTCGGTTCTAACCTTGACATTTTTTAGGTAGATCACAGTGCTCAAGCATAACATCAAGTGTCTTCGAAAACAAAACCTCCAGCTCAAAGAAGAAAACAAGGACATCCTCACAGGACTGAAGACTGTGTTCAACGAAGACCAGGTTCAGTCTTTATTTCGGGAGACAAAATGTGGCAGCACATGGTCGCCAGGTACTATTAAAACGTGTTTGCAGCTCCAATTTGCCTGTGGATCAATGAGATATAATTTATGCTTGCTCAAGGACACCCTATGACAGCTGAACGCACTTTATGCGAAAGGACTCGGGGAATTGAATTTGAGCCTGGAATCCTAACCGAGGTCTATGCTATGGTGACGTGCAAGGTGAGCTCATTCAATACTCAGCCAAAAAAGTGTGTTCTGATGATTGACGAGATGCAATTGCATGACAAGTTTGGATATGACCCAAGTAAACACAGTGTTTGTGGTTACACCACATTAAAGAAAGCAAAGAAGATGAGCCAGTCTTGGCTGCCCACTGCCTTGTTTTTATGGTCGGCGGCATTTCTACGCGTTGGAAGTAGGTTGCGTCATACGGGGCACTCTTTTCGGGTTCTCTGAGGACGGCAAAAAAAGGAAATAAAACTCCGCTTCAAAACAGGACCAAGATGGTGGCCATTTGCTAAGTAGTACAGGAATAGCCTAAAAGTCCGGCTCCACTTGGCGGCTTGAGTGTAATTTGGAAAACGTCGAGACCTCGTGAACCTTTTTTATGCATATAATTTCACTGAATTAGGTGCGTATATCTACAAAGAAGGTAGTCTATAAAATGACGACACAAAAAAGTGTCGTAATTTAAAAGAGGTCGCTAATTCGTAAATGTTATTCAGAAGAATTTTCAAGTAATGGGCACAAGTCTGGATAAAAATCAAACCCATGACGCAAACGATTGTGAGAATACACTACCACTGCACTATAAGGGGTACTTGCCAAGACGAAACTAACTGTCAAGGCCAAGGTCGGAAACATTTTGGGTAACCCTGTGACCACGTTATGTGAGCACATTACGTAGTTTGGCGTTAGGAAAAAAATTTAAAAATGCTGCGCAATACAAACAAAAACGATAGAGAGAAGGAAATGAGAGCGCGGGAGATGGGGGAGGGGTCACAGCACAGTTTTCTGACGCACACTTTTGCGAAGTACACGTTTTGCGTTAGAGACAAAGGCAGTAAGATTTACATCTACCCATTAAGCATTTCCACCAAAGCCTGGTGATCGGACGTCCTTAAGCGCTATCATCTCATTCTCTCTCTCAGTTTCCACCGGTATTACTGATAGTTAAAATAAACAAACTAACTCCAATGTTCGCCTCAAGCAACAAAGAATGCCGCGGAATCGTATTCGTATTATGTCGACTTCATCTGTAGGACACAAATTTATGTTTTCTTTTTAAATGTTAATGCCTCTTTAGTAACGGCGACACCAGACTTTTGGCAATCTTAATCTGTTTTCAAGTATAAAAATTAAGCGTCTCTGTCATTTATATCCCCTTTTTCTACAAGATTCTATAAGCGAACATATCATGACCAGTACCGTCATTCCCACAATATTATTAACTATGAAACGTTTTTGCCCCCCGGTCATTTTCAGTTGAGGCAGCTTACAACCCGGGAGCAAGATAGGTGATTCTTGTTGCTTTTGTGAGTCGAACCATGGCTGGGCCTGTACATATCCTTATAGTGCTTGATCGAAAGCCTTTTTATTTTTTAATCTGAAAAGGGTAAAATGACTGCTACTATTCAAATATAGGACCGTTATACCCTGTTTACTCTGAAAGAAACGTACGCAAAGAGAAATATATTATCATCTTTGCGTAGTCTTGGAGAACCAGTCACAATATAAATCTCCTTTGGCTTCAAAGTGTCTTCGATACTAGCGCCACATACGGGTAAACGCTAACCGGTGCCTACTTATTAAAGTTTCGTATTAACGATCAGTGTCATAAGTAGTAATACTTTATTTACAATCGTATAAAGCTCGTCGTGGTTTGTCCTGTGTTGCCATAAATTATTTGTTTAACGATGCCAAATATTTAAACACATGACTGGTCGGTTATCATAAAAAGCATTCAAACACTAAGAACTAATTGTTAATTTGAGGAAAACGACCAAGGAATTGTTACGTGTGTCGGAGTCAATAACCAATACAGATAACGTACCGACCGAACGAGTTCAGGTAATTTGGCTCCTGATCTTTTTAGAGAGAGGGCAGCTTCAGTCATCAGATATTTTCTGTTCATAAGTCTGCAATTTCTGATATGATCATAATTGGGATTTGCAAGGATCAAACAATATACGCCTATCTATTATGGCAGCTGTGAGTCACGGCTAACGCAACGACAGCAATTGCGCGATCGATACTCTAAGTCCCTATTGTATTGACAGAAAACGAAACATATTTTTCTGCTTCATTTCACGAGACTGTATTTGTAGCCGTATTTGTTTACCGATGTAACGTCTGACGAGTTGCTGTGCGCATCCAAACTGTACAGGTTACGCTGCTGTACGCAGTAACAGTAGTAGTACTAGATAATGTATGCTGATTCAACTGCACTAATTAGTTTCTGGCTCTCAAAAACACTTTGGTGCTTTTGTGAGTGAAAACTCTCAGTTAATACATCTAAGAATACAAACAATAAGACGCTAGCAAATTATGCCAAATAGACCTGACTAGCATAATATCAATACACGCTCCCAAACGTTATTTTACGCAAACCGGGTGGCTACCAGATGCAATATTCGATTCAATATTGACAGAGAAAATCTCCTTGTGGCGATAGCCACTGGGAAACGAAGAAGATCGCGTGGAATAAAACACAACGTTTTCACCTAAGCTCGGAGTCTGTCGCACCATATCTTCCATCTGCAACATTGAACGCGCGACAAATTGGTGACCCGGACGTGATCGTCGACCGCCTCAAGTCGGCATTTGTTGAGAGCGATACGATCGCTCAGCCGGCTGATCTTCCAATCGTGCTAGGTGCCTCGAGCTCCACAGTAGCACTGCGACCCGCATCAAACACTTCAGGACAGTTCACTCCCTTACAAGGAATTTATATCGGCTGGATCTGAAGATTTCAGATATGGCCATATCGAGTAATGGCCACATATAACCTGATATGGTATATCTGCCAGATATAGCCTCATAATGCCAGATATAACCTGATATCCCTGGCGAGGTAGTAAATCCCAGATCTGGCTAAGTAAGGAAATTCCAGATCCTGGCCAGACATATCAAAAGGGACACAAGCCTGAAATTAGCACTCTATATCTTTTTAGTTGTCTACCATTCTCCCAAGTGCCGGTCGCACTCGAGGAATTATAGGAACGGTGATCCTCCAGCTCCTAGTGATCGCTAGTTTTGACCAACTCCATGGTTACACAGTTTCGAGTGTAATTCATAGTCACCCTGAACAAGCGTCCCCAAGGGCTCAATGACCTGTCATATCACTTTTAAAATTTCTCGTGAATGGCAGCATTTATGATACTGTGCATTCTGTTCAACCTTCAACAAGGCTGAGGCACCGAAATCTCCTACAATATTATCATTCTCGTGATTGTTGTTTTAGCAGATGTACCAAAGCCGAGAAATCACAACAACCAAAACCAGGATTTGGCTCGGATTCAGCAGGTGTTTCTAGCATGTTTAGCGTTTTTAACTTAATATCAGCGTCTTTGAGCTGTACGAGAATGAGAATAGTGTAAGAGATATGTCCGCAGCTCATCCAGGTTGAAGGTTGAACAGAATGCTACAGTACTGACATTGGCGAAAAATGGTCAAAGTGATATGACCAGGGTACTTGGGTTCAATACGACACTTGTTCAGGGTGATACCAAATTGCACTCAAAACTGTGTAACCAAAGAATTGGTCGAAATTTCCGATCACTAGGCAGCTGAAGAAACACCGTCCTATGATTCCTCGAGTACGGGCCGAGGGTGTTTGAGAGTTTTAAAAATTGTCTATTCCAGCGTAATGTTAACACTTCAAAATAATTAATTCTACATTGAAATCTTCGTGAAAATTAGCACAAATAATCTCAAGCGTAAAGCTTGCCCAAAGCTGAAGTTTGGGTATTATTTGTACTAATCTTTAAACTTACGAACTAATGAGTCATTCACATTTTTTTAACAAAGTAAATTTTTTACTTTTTTAAACTGTTTAATATATTGAAATCCGGCCGCCAGATAAAGCCGTATATACCTAGATAAGGCATGTCCGCCACACCAGATAAGTCTGTATATACGCCATATCAGGCTGCTATATATGCCAGAATAAGTCTGTATATACGCCGAGATAAGTCTGTATATACGCCATATCAGTCTGCATATACGCCAAATAAATCTGTATAGGCCGTATATAATCATATAATGTTTGATCTGTCAGATATGGCCCAGATATAAGATTTCCATACCGACACAGGGATGGCTCCGTCTCCGCGGGCCCCTTTTGAAGACGGAGTCGTCCCGGTGAACTATCCTGGAGTGTTTGATGCGGGTCGCGGTGCTACTGTGGAGCTCGAGGCAGCTTGCACGATGGGAAGATCAGTCGGCTATGTGGCTATAGTCACTGAGAAAGAAGAAGATCGCGTGGAATTAAAAATCCGAGTCAGCTCGTTAGGCTACAGATGAGGGAACTGTGGTAGATGTTGCCTCCGCATAAACATCCGAAATGCCATGCCGTTCATGCCCAGGCCCGCGGAGAACGTTCCCCTGGATGGCAGGTGCACGGGAACGTTGTGACGTTCCATGGTGGGACGTCACAACGTTCCGCGAGCACCTGCCATCCAGTGGAACGTTCTCCATGGCCGGGGCATGGCAACTTCCATGGCATTTCGATCGAAGCGAATGGTGGACGCTGTTGACGCGCAAAAAACACGTAGCCACTGTTGTGCAGGTCGCGATGGAAGAAGGGAGGCTTGCTCTGGCGTGTCTGCGTCGGTGTAGCGCGAACGTCACCAAACAGACGGGCTAAGTCCTCCACGTAAGGCAGTCCTGCAGTCATCGTGGGGCCGCCATGGGTGGGGGTGGTAGGGCTGTCCAATTGAGCTGGGAGGCGCAGCAAGCGATGTGCCATCAACTAAATGTGATGCGGCCCATCTGAGATTTTCCTTAATGGCTGTGCGCAACCCTAAAAGGACGATGGGTAGACGCGTTGCACTATTATCGGGTGTGGCGTGAGCTATAGGAAGGCTTTCAGATGGCGATGAAACCGCTTGACCAAACTATTTGTGTGTGGATCGCCCACTTTGGAGTTCCCGCCAAAGTTGTGACCGATCGCGGACGCCAATTTGAGTCGGCCCTTTTCCGAAGCTTGACAGCTCTTCTTGTCATCGCTCACCTGAAGACCACAGCCTACCACCCACAGGCAAATGGTTTGGTCCAGCGGTTCCATCGCCATCTCAAAGCCTCCCTCATGGCCCATGCCACACCAGATATATTGACCACGCCTCTACCCATCGTCCTCCTAGGGTTGCGCACAACCATAAGGAGGATATCGGATGTGCTGCATCACATTTCGTTTATGGCACATCGCAGGGCTTCCCAGCTGAATTGGTCAGCGCTGCCACCCCACCCAGGGCGGCCCAACGATGACTGCATAATGCCTTACGTGGAGGACGTAGCACGTCTGTTCGGTGAAGCTCGCGCTACACCAAGGCGCACTAAGCCAGAGCAAGCCTCCTTTCTTCCATCGCGACCTGCACAACAGTGGCTACGTGTTTTTGGGCGTCGACAGCGTCCACAGTTCGCTCCAGGCCAACTTACACTCGTCCCCACATCGTCGGGGCACGCGGCGAAAAAACATTCACGCTGCGGGTAAATGGCAGTTACACGGCCATGTCCGTTTACCCCCTCAAGCCGGCATTTGTTGAGAGCGACACGATCGCTCAGCGAACTGATTTTTTCCCGTGCAAGCAGCCTCGAGCTCCACAGCAGCACCGCGACCCGCATCAAACACTCCAGGACAGTTCCACAGGTACGACTCCGTCTTCAAAGAGGGCGGGGGGGGCTTGTGGCGATAGCCACAAGGAAAAGAAGAAGATCGTGTGGAATTAAATAGCCGGATCAGTTCGATCTCGGAATTCATCAGACGTAGTCGCTCTTCGTTTGTCACTCCACATCCTTTTTAATTGTATATCTTTTTTTGAAGATCTTGGTATTTTAGCATTTATGGGTTAATTTAATCGCGTGCTTTTTTATATTGGAGAGAGGAAGAAGACAAGGCATGGAAGTAAGACGTGTTGACGTCGAGCTCCGTTACCGTTGGTTTTCACCATAAAGCAGAGAGCAACGTACCAAAACTTTGGTACGTGAAGACGCCGTAAGACGAGAAGGTCAACGCAGAAACAGCTGACCCCAATCACAGATCCCACAAGGATCTGTGATTGGACCACCTCTATTCAACTTGTACATTAATGACCTCACGTCTGGCATCGAATCCAACATCCTACGATATGCTGACGACTACATACTTTACCGCACTATCAACTCAACTAACGACCGGCACGCCTTGCAGAACGACCTGCAGAGGATCTCCAGGTGGTCCGAAGGTAACGGCCTCCTCCAAGAACACAAGCAAGACTGTTTACCTCAGGATATCTCGGAAGCGAAAACCGGAAAACGTGAACCTACATAGCCCACAACACACGGCTACAAGAGGTCACCGAGACGAAGCTTCTCGGCGTTTACTTCGACCGAAGCCTGTCCTTTGGACCCCACATTGACCACGTCTGCAAGAAAGCAAACAGGCTAAGAGGATTTATAACCAGGACATCTAGGAACATGCCGCACCACGTTTTTCTGCACACTCTACGCAGCTCTTGTGCTGCCTGTTCTAGAGTACTGTGCCACCATCTGGAGCCCCCACCAGGTGGACCTCCAAAAGCGGCTAGAGTCCGTACAAAGGAAGGCATCAAGAACAGCCCTGTACCTACAGGAGCGGGAGAACAGACAAACAACACTACGACAGGCGGCTACAGGCCCTCCGGTGGTCCAGACTTGAAAGACGCCGAAATCTCGCCAGGCAGGTGCTCCTATACAAGTTCCTTCACGGGGACTATTCCATCCCGGATGGATACCTCCGAAGGTCAAGGCGTGACCCATCGAAGCTGGACCAGCGCCTTGCCCGCACCACCAGTGCCTCCTCTACCCTCTTCGTTCAGGCCCTCGCTCTCTGGAACTCTCTGCCAGTTAATTCTCGCCAAGCCCCTGACGTGGCTGATTTTAAGGACTTGGTGCGGAACCTGGACCTGAACGTGTAATAGTATAACCCGATTCATTCTCTATATCTGCCTGTACATGCTCATCATCATCATCACCACCTCATTATCTCAGATTTTATCATTTGTTAACATACAGTCAAGGAGGTATCCAGCACAATGCTGCACGTGCTTCTGCCTTTTGGTTATCAGGCTCTCAGGCTCCATGATCAATGTTTAGCCAATAAAACACCTTGAACACCTTGAACCTTGACCGCCGAAACCCGGTATACAGCTTAGTTGTGCGGCTCCGCTGGAGAAGCGCGCTAAGCTCTAGCGCCTACTTCGGCAAGCCGGCGTCAGTAGGATCAGGGCTGACGCTTGGGACGGCACTGCAGAACCGATGAACACGGAAGCGGGTTCCAGTTCAGCCCCACCGCATAGCGGCAGCAGGGAGAACACCCCAAAACCCTTCGACCTTCCAGCACCCAGCCGCAAAGCCGGTGACAGGACCCATCCCTACAGCCACGGTGTAAAACTTCGGACCTTGGCAGGGACGCAGGCTCCCGCAGCAATCCCGAGAGCTCGGTGGACCGAAAGGCAAGTCAGGGTTTCATCAGTTGAACCGACCGAGACCGGAGCGGGACTAATCAGCACCCCGCAAGCAGGGTGGAAGGCTATATGGCTGACCACCTCTCAAGGGAACCCTATGTGGAATGGCGGCCTCACCCACGTTATGGAAAATTCCCATCCTCCGAGGAATTAGAAATGACGACAGACGACGGTTGGACACTGGTGGGTGGGAGAAAGCAAAAAGCTGGCCCCCTCTGGCGAGCCCAGGCACGCCCTCGATGAGACATACGCAGAACGTCACCACACAGCGTCAAACGTTCATCCTGAGACCTCAGAAACGCAACCACGCTGCCGAAATAGCTCTAAGAAGATCCTGGAAGCTGTACTCAAGAAAGTCAACAGCGGCGGATTTCCACTGGACCTTCGAGTTGGTACCAAACAGGACGCCAATACGATCGCCATCGACGTTAGGAACCCTTCCCTAGCGGGCAGAATTCTCGCTGCGACCGACGTTCTCGTTTAAGTTTGAAAGAGCTCCGTAGACTTTCAAGTCTATGAAGCCACCGGCCCAAACGACGCAGGGGGCGTCATTTACACGTCTGGCTTGAATGAATGGGCGGAAATAATTTTTGTCAGCTTGAAGTTCCAAATACACGGGATCATCTCAGCCCGACAGTTGGGAAAAGACGGCAAGAACAAAGTCATCCCTTTTGAGGGCAAAAAACATTCCGTACCAAGTCACGCATTTCCACACGGTATGCGAGGTCGCCCCATACCGACCCAAGGCGGTCGTTTGTTAGAAGTGTCACCAAATAGGACACAAAATGGATATGTGCCCTGACGACTCACAAGGGTGCGAGTGCCCTGGACGCCCTCGCAAGGGAGAAATGTCTGACTGTCAGAACCAGACCTTACTGTGCCGGAAATTGTAGGGGTGAACGCGTGGCCACCGATGCCACGTGTCCTAAGACAGCTCAGGCTGCACAAAAAACGCGGCGGAAGCTAAAGCCAAGCAAAACAAGGCTTAAAGGGTTCCCAGCTCTCAGTCCCGGGACCGGGCAACAAGCAAAAAACAATATGACCCAACGAAGAACGTCGGGTCTTCAAGGTCGATTCCGTCCAAAAGAAAAAAAGTTACCATCCCCCTACTCAGTGAAGACGACCTTTCCGCACTCGACTCCGGACGTCCCGATTCAGATAAGCTCCCACGCTCGGCTCCAGTAGTTGCCAGAGCACAACAAAGCGGCAAAGGGCCAGACATATGCCACCAAGGTTAAAACCTCGGCCCGGTGAGGGGCCCCCAAAGGAAAGTCCCCTTTCAGTAAAGACCTGGAGCCAGCCTTCTCTACAGGACCTCGCGATCGCCGTCGAAATGCTTCTGGGAGAAATTGCCGCACTCCGAGATTGAGAGGCGATAATACAGCAGCAAGTACCGACACAACAGCAGCTAATTCAAGAGCAAGCACTGATAAAAACTTGCACTATGGGAAGCGACTCAATCTATCACGGGAAGCATTAGACGAAAGCAAATGCCATTCGCCCGCCGTCACAGCAGTGGCGCCAGAACCCGAGAAACAACCAACACCACGGCGCAGCGTAGCAAAAGGAAAGGCACGAACGAGGTGGCGGAGGGAGGACTACGATGGATTCTGGAATGGAACTGCAGGGGCTTCAACGGCCGCCTCGCCGAAATTCGAATCCGCCTCGAGAGGGCAAGCAAAAAAACTCGCTCTCCTCCTCTAAGAGACGGCCAATGACGCCATGAAACTGCAAGTGTATTACCCGTACACTGCACCTACGATAACCAGAACAAAGAAAGGGGTCCGCCGAAAAGAAAACATCCAGTTCAAGATATCAAGGGCCAGGCGGCAATCTTCGTGGAAAAAGACGTCCCCACGCACAACTGTACACCACCCCTCTTTGCAATTTGCAGCATGCCACGCAGTACATTGAATGCGCAACGTCAGTTGTTTACGAAATACCTATGACTTGCGGAAAAGTGTATATAGGGCAAACGGGGAGGTGCATCAATGATAGGGCGCGCGAGCACGCCCTATCTGTTGAAGTTCCCCATCGGGTAATCTAGCAATTCACTGTGACAGGTGTCCGTGCGCGCCTGAATCTTGACAAAAACAAAAATAGCTGGAAAACTAAAAAACAAAACTGAGAGAGAATTGTTAGGGGCCTACTGCATTAGAGTGAGGGGCGAGGATTGCTGCGTGAGTGCACCGTCAGTCACTTAACTGAGAAAGAGTTTTCTTTTTTTGTGTCAGGAGCCTGAATTTGTGTACAAATAGTTAGAGTGTTTTTCAATAAACGTTCGGTTGTAAATTAGCGCTTGGTCCTGTCTCGTCTTTCCTCGTGTCCTTGTTCTTTAGGCGCTTCACAAAGTTAAGCAATTTGAGAATGGAGGTAGTAGTTGTTAAGGCGACTATTGGGAAGACGAGGATTACTCATGTATCGGTGCACTGTAAATCCGGGGTTAATCAGTGCGAAAAAGCGGACTGGCTCCGGAACCCCTGCTCGACGATCGCCTTGGACGAACACATTTATATAGGAGGAGATTTTAACGCCGCCCACACTATGTAGGGTAACCCTCGGGATGCTCCGAGGGGAGTCAGCTTAGCGCGGGCCGCGATAGAAACAAGCTCAAGCTACTGAACGAGTATGACGTTCGCAGAAGCATTGCAACACAGAACAAGCGACATGACGCTTCACCGGACCTGTTCGAGGGCCTCATCGAAGCTCCATGGAACCTGGAAGGTGCTACCAGACTCCATCGGTAGCGATCACCTACCCATTAAAGTTGCCTTCAACTCACTGCGCAGGTTCGAGGTGCTGAAAAGACCGAGCCTATATAATCAATTGGGACTTGTTTCGGGAAGCACTGCAAAAGAATCAGCGATATCACGAACATCCCAGTCTCACGATACAGATACAAACAGCTGTTTGCGTTGCAATAAAAACCCGGGAAATCAAGGAGCGCACGCCGACTCCCGACTTACACCTATTAAGCCTCGGGGCATCAAGACTACAAGCCCTGATTCGGTGCCGCAACAACGGTAAGACATTGCCGCTACGTGTCAAACTCAACTGCGCCACGGGGAAAGTGAAGAGGTATTCCATCGAGCTGTGCCGAAGAAGGTGGAGAAAACATTGCAGCTCTTTTGGAGACAGAGACCGAACTTGTTTGACTTTGGAGCACCTTCCGGGGAAGTGCAAAATCGTGGCAAAACACGCACAGCAGGCCAGAACTTGGCCCTCCGAATGGCCCTTACGGAAGAAGAGCTAGCCATCTTAGGCGAGAGCGCACTTCTTCCCACAACCAACCGGCACCAACAGCGAAGCGCCGGGAGCGGACATGGAGACTGAAGAGACCGGAGGGCGGTACAGATTCCGGCCGCTCGCCCGTGGATTCCCCCTTCATGCTCGGGAGTTGTTCTCGGCCATCCATGAGACCGAGTCTGGAGGAACTTCTTAACGAGATGGGATCTCATATACGGCTTCTTCAAAACCTACCCTAAGACCGAAAACGTGAGCTCCTGTACTGGATAAACGATATCTGGGAGACAGGCCGGGTCTTAGAGGAGTGGAAGGAGTCCAGGGTGACGCCCTTACGAAAGCCCAGAAAGTCCTTCACGGAAAATGCCAACATGCGACCTATATCTCTCACGTCAAACCTGTGCAAGTTAATAGAGCGGCTTGTCTTGGGCCGTATCCAGTGGTGCGCTGAGGCAAATAACGTCCTGGACCCACGTTAGACGGGTTTCAGACCCCACCTCTCCACCCAGGACAACCTTCTTTTATTGCATCAGGACGCCCTAGAAAGAAGCCAAAATTGGATCCGAAGGTGGTCCGAATCAAACGCTTTCTTAACGTCGACTGTGACAGTCGACGTTAAGAAAGCGTTTGATTCGTTGCCGCACAACTTTATTATCGAAGGGGCACGTAAGAGCGGTTAATGCAGTAGAGTCATCGCATTCATTCGGTTGTTCCTCGTTGGACGTCACTATAGAGTAAGAGTGGGCTCTACCTTGGGCCCAACAATGAAGAATGGCATAGGAATTCTGCAAGGTGCCGTCCTATTGCCAATGCTCTTCAACCTAGCGATGTCAGGCCTTCCAGCGGAATCGGCCGAAATTGAGAAAGTCGGCTTCATCATACGCGCCTATGATATTACACTCTGGAGTTCAAGCGGCCCACCGGGCGTGCCTCGGAACAAGCCCTGCAGGAAGGCTTGGACACCGTGGCTTATTATCTGAGATAAATCAAAATGGCTCCGTCTCCCGAAAAAAAAAAAGACGTACGTTGTGGTAGCGGGCGTAAGTAACAGGAAAAAGGGGCGTAAAGAATCTCTTCAATCTATGCCTTGACGGCCGTCTCATCGCCCAAGTCCTGACACTCGAGTGAACCAGACCCGAGAGGGCCATCCTCCAGCGGCTTGGGTACCAGCTAATGGGCCGCCCCGTGATCTCCACCGCTCCACCCCGTGGGAGGAGGAGGTGGTGGTGGACCATCGCCCCATGAAACAGAACGTGGACAAAGACCAGAAGGGCAGAAGGAAGAACGCAGCAAAACACACGAGGAATCCATGCAGGACGCCCGTCCCGGCTCCGAAACAGTACAGGTCTACACCGACGCAGCTCTCAGCGAAGACGGAGGGGGGGGGCACAGCCGTCGCATGGTTTTGTTTTAACACAAAATCTAAGGCAAACTTTGCGGTTTACAAAGAAACACTCGACCAAAGAAGCATAGCCAAGAGCCATATTCTTCGTCGTGGAAGACAAGTCCCTAACGCCAAAGGGGTCCAAGTACTTACGCGGGTACATGAACTCGAAAGAGGCCCTATAGCCACTTGCCCGAAGCAAAGCTCCCCCAGCATGATGTTAAAAAAAATAATGAAAGGTAGAGCAAAGACCCTGAAATGCAGAGGAGTTAAAAACACCATCTCTTGGGTCCCTGGCCATTTTAGTATAGAGGGAAACGAGGGAGCACATGAAACCGCGCGGGTGCTCATTCCTTCTCCCTACCCCCGCAACAGGCTAAAGCGCGATTCTCGACCGCCCTCCGCCCGTACTCATTTAAGAGAACTCTGATGGCAAAGAGGAGCCCAACTGGGACGAGGAGGCGACCCTCGCCCGTCGCGAGCGACGCAGGGTCCTACGTAATATGCTACGTGAAGACGATGACTCGGTGCCAAACGGGTTCGGTCGGTGGGCTACAGTGCGTCTTCGGAGACTCCGAACCAGAACGGTCGTCTCCCCGGCAGTCCGGGCAAAGTTTGAGGGATGTGCGCTCAAGACAGAAGCAGAAAAATAACACGCCAACGACGGATCTTGCAGACGATGCGCAACTGGACAACCAGCCACAAGTGCCCACCTCTTATGAGACTGTGGAGCTCAGCCGGACACGGGAAAAAGTAATTCGAAAACTGCAACCCAAGCTGCGCCCGGGATGCCTTATTCGTGACTGGTTACATCTGAGGGGCGCACGGCAGCCCCGCCAAGCCTTATTGAACTCTCTGCTTGGCTTTGTCGAGACAACAAACATCCAAAACCCCATCTGATTACAGATGTTTCTGGTACCCTCCTCTCTATTCACACCCCATTCCTCCACCCCTTCTCTCTCCGATGTCAGTAAACAATTGATTAGAGAGAGTCGAACGTGCTTTTCTTTTTCTTTTTTCGTAAAACATGCCCAATAAATCAATCATTTTATATTGAAAACCAGTCCTGCTGGTAAACTCCAAAAGTCAAGCGGCCTTTCATAGAGGCTTCCAAGGCCTTTCGTAGAGGCAACTGTTGGCTTCAAGGCCAAAAGTAAAGAATTATTAATTCGCTGATAGCACTTAGAAGCGCCGTATGCCACAATGAGGAAAAATTCAAACTGTGGTCGTACAGAACGAAGCGCACAGTCATAAATAACCTGCATTTGTTTGTTTTTTCGTTTTTTATTTAAAAAAACTTCATATGATCTTGGGGCTTGAGGTATAGCCCTTTGGGAATACTTTACAATAAAAATCTGAACACCACAAAAGCAGACGAAAAAGCTTAAAATTAAACCTACAAATTGCTGACTGTAAACTGAATTTCACTTCTGAAATGCCATGAAAATAAGTGCACATGCGAGAGATCTAAAAACTAAAATTATTTTAGAATGAATATTACCAGAAGCTATTCCCACCAATCGATGAAATCAACAAAGTACATATGTTAATCATTTCTAACTCAAGGAGCCTGGTCGTCAGTGTTCTCCAGTGAAATTGCTCGCACACATTTTTGAGCTCAACTTGACGTGATGAAATCCCTCCTTGGTTTTTCGATTTCAGCATGGATATTCGAAAGAATGAGTTATGCGTCTTTTTTTTGAACTTGGGGTTTTGCCTACTGTGCTGTCATATTTTCTGTAATTAGGGTCTTTGTACAAAGAAGGGTCTGCTAAGAAATGATTTCGCCCAGTTCAAAGTGGCGAAGAGAGGTATTGCCTCGACATCCTTACCATCCTCCTTAGTGAAGGCACGACGCCACTGGCGCTCGGAGTAGTCTCTCGGTGCAAGCGGACACGCTGACATTGTCATACTTTCTTTGAAGTGTTGTTTTAACCAGTCTCGCTCTTTCCATTGAAATTACGGGAAAATATTTTCTTTCAAACTTAAAAAAAGAAACAATTATGACGTCAATTCACGTGACACTGTGACTTCTCCTGACACCGGGACGGTATGCGACATTTTTAAAGTCACATGACATCATAGAAATAAAGTGACACCTGACGTCACGTAAGAAGCCATTATTGTGTTGCGGGTTTTATCGCTAAAAGCAATACTGCGAATCTTTTGTTTCCCTGTTAAGCGTTCCGTACCGAATATTTAAGTGACAGAAGGAATTAAATGACCGAAGGAATTAATTGTTTGAGTATATACGTACGTCTTTTTTGTATTCGTGTATGTCTCTGCTGATATTCTGGTGAGTGTATACCGCCGCTGTGGTGTCCCCGAAGACGTTGGTCAGCTCTGTCAAGCACATCTCCTACAGTCCAGGTCAGAAGCGGCTCCTTCCCGGGCACGTGAAAGTAGCTCGGTTTGGAAAGGTCCCTGTAATTGTCATGCAAACAAAAAATATTTTCTGTCGGACAAGTGCGCCTCAAGTCATGTCTTGATGCGGTTTTGACCTGAGCTGACTCCAGCTACGTTTGACGTGGAACGTTTGTTGGTCTGAGTGAATGGGCGAAGTGGAGCCCCAAAAACCGTAAAGCGAATTTCCTCGGCAATTTTAGCGGGAAAATGACGTCACATGGCCTCATGTCAGGTGATCTATACACAAAATCGGTTTTTCCGTTATATTTAGCGTACAAAATTATCGTCATGTACGTGACCTACACTAAAATTCAACTTCCCGCGCTAGATTTAGTGGGCAAATCAACGTAGCGTCGCCTCAAAACAAAATCACTGTTGCCGCTAAATTACGCGGTGATAATGATGTCACATGACCACTGTCGCGTCACGTATAAAAAATTCAGGTTCCCCACTAAATTTTGTGGAAAATTTACTTGTCATGAGACCTATACGCCAATTCAGTTTACCCGCTAGTTTTGGCGGGAAAATTGAAGTGACGTGACCTCCACACAAATTCAAGTTTATCCGCTACCCGTCATTGCCCACACTATGTGGACTCTGGCCGACCCGACGGGGAAAGTCAATGGGTCAATGAATTATTAGGATTGAGAGGAACAGACAGACCTGGAGGCACAGCTCGAGAAAGAAATGCCTCTAGGTAACTAGCGTTAAAGAGAGAAGGTTTCACGTAGCAACTCAATTGCAGCGCCTCTTGCGATACATTTTGTTTATTTTTGTAGTGCAGCTTCCTACTATTCTTGTACGGCTTTCCGTCTGCTGGATAAGTTCATCAAATTGCAAGGAGTCAAAGTATGCAGGAGGGCGGGTTAGAAAACATTACATTATCATTATCACAGTGTTTAGATTATGATATATCAAATCGTTGTCCGCGAGAACTTTAGAGAAGTAAATGCATTTATATGTAAGCCCTGAAAATTTAAAAGAATTCTGAAAATGTTTGCCGCAATAATTTTTTTCTGGCGTTAAATTCATTGAGCTTTTCTAATCAGACATTTTTTTGCAATATTGCCGGTGTAAAGTGTAAAAGTTTGAGTGTTATAAAAAAATGACATGTGTGAGAACCACTCGAAATTTGTTTCTGCACCTAATCTGCTCTCAGGCGGGCTTCCAGTCTACGAAAGACCATAGCCGTCTAACTCACAAATTTTCTCAAATTTCGTACAAAATACTTTTATTATAGTTAGGACACGTGCTTTATTTTTCATAATTCACGTAACCTGCCTCTGGTACTAGATATTCGTCTAGAAAATATGGTCGTCCCAAAACACCTCTCCGGTGTGATGCAAGGCTTTCAGGATGACATTCTGAATCCCAGCGATGCGGAGCTCAGAACATTTCCTCTCGCTCTGCTCTAGGATGACATGTTTTCTTCACCAGCCAATGGAGACAGGACCCTTGAAGTCACAATGCAAACCTGCAGAGCTGAGTGCGCGCCATGATTTTGTGAATCAGAATTGTCTGGTGACCGGATAAGGTGCACTGAATCGTTTCTAAGTTAAAGCATATTTAAAGGCCACAGAATATACAGAGATATCGCTTCACACATCTAAAATGGACGTTACACGAAATAGGGAGTTTTATGTTAATTTGATATTGTTTTGTATTATTTCAGTTGCACTTCAGTTGCAGTTTTCAGTTTTCAATGGCATGCGTCCTAACCATATGATTGCTTCGGCGATATTTCGCAATATTTTATAAGATTACATACAAGAATTATCTGGTAAAATATACTTAACACTCTCTCTTTAAGCTGAAATCAGTGTTTTGTTTACAACGCACATGAACAATAATTAAACTTTTTATTCCGTTCAATATTGGCGGACCTTATTGAAAAAGGCCAATATTGTATTCCAATGAAGTTGATGGAAACCATTCAAACTTATTGTTATCCGATTAACCCAATACGCACAATGGAAATTTATATCGGAGCACAATATCCCGATATAGTATGCGGTTATTAGTATACAACAGGATATTGGAGCACAATATCCCAATATAACTTGCGGTTGTTGGTATACAACACCATATCGGAGCACAATATCCCGATAGAACTTACGGTTATTGGAATAGAATTACGACATCGCGTGCATATTGGTGACCGACATGGACACACTGTACGGCCATACGATATATAAATATCGGTCGTCGATCACGGGCCCAAAGGAGAATACAATATGATATCGCGTGCATATATCTCAGAACGAATTCCAAGTTTCCAACATGAATTACGTCGGCATATACCGCGGACTAAGAGGAAACGTAAGACAATATTGATCGTCCGTGAAGCAACATGTGGATATCGGTACGCCCCCATATACGACATCGCGTGAATGATATCGCAAAACAGCAGGAGTTACCATAAGTTAATACGAGAGAGAACGATTTTGGAAGTGGATACACACACTGATCACAGACGTTCCGCGTTGCGAACACATTAACATAGATCGAAAGCGCAAGTACGTACGGCTGTTGGTACGGCACACAGTACACACAGCCTTGCTCGCTTCAAATGCTAGACAGCCACCAAACCATTCAGAATAACTAGCTGGAACACCTGCGACCTGCCTTTCAATGAGAAAGCCCAATAACGACGTGCTTATTGGAGTGATCGTTTTCAAACAAATGTTTATTGCAGTTGTTTTAATGCAACAAAAGTTAGGTTACCGGTGTTGGAATCCAAATCGAACGCGATACGTGACAACGTCAGTTCGCACGATAAAATAATGAGGGTTAATGGGTTTGACAGGTCACGTGCATGTAGTTGCTTCGTATCCGCACATTTATTGATATCGACCCACCTTTCTCCCAAACACAAAATCCACGACCTCATGCGAGCATATTTCACCCACCACTCTTCATCGCCTGTTTCACGAGATTCACACACTGCAAAAAACGACGTGAAAAATACGTGCATTTGCACCATCAAACGATACGTTACAGCCTCGTTTTTTGAGAAGATAACTTTCCATCGTCAACCCGTGCGCGCACCAGCTCGAGCTAGTTCGAAGGGAGCGAGCCCAGCGAGCCGGAGAGCCGACGCGCATGCGCTGTCTGCGCTGTAGCCACGGTGTAAGATATGGCTGTAGCCCATCGAGCCAGCCGAGCGGCTGAGCGAGCCGCCGAGCCCAGCGGCTTGCCAGCGGCCCAGCCGAGCCTGGCCGAGCCGCCGAGAATGCGCACTGCGCAGCGACCACGACGGCGCGACCCGCCGAGAGCGACGGATGACGGTTCGTCAAATTCGTCGGGCGCTTTGCTCGTGGGCTCCAAGTGAAACCAACGCACTTTCAATCGCTTCGAAAGGTACGTACAGTGCTAATCACAATTGTCTATAACGCGCAAACGTGCGGCTTCCTCCGGGGTGCGCTAGACTGGTGGCATTCGTGGAAACCAAGCTGGTCCCGAGGCGCAACATGGAACGGTCCACTGATGTCAATGACAATTGCTGGATCGCACTTCCCGCTTGTTCGCTGCAGCGCGAGTGAAGCCACCGGACGCAACCTCGCTGGGATACGATTTGCGGTTTTGATAGCCTTTTGCTGCGGTTCTCCAGCGTGCTATAGGCATGTTTTCTACTCGTTCGTCGTCATTCGCCGAAGACGTTCTTTAAGATCCTGGGTGAGGCGTGGCACTCGCCGTCGAGAACACGCGGAAATTTTTACCGAAGCGCAGTGGAGCAGGAAAAAGGCATAACTCGTCGAAAGCAAGTGTCGCCGGTCTGGCGGCGTGTTCAAGCTTCCTTGGCACGCCGAAGTGCCGTGTCTCTGTGCCTTCGCATGCTTGTATACCGACCAAGAATCGACGCCGTCTGAATGTGTTTTGCAAGTGCAATGTGCGTGAAGCCGTATGTGCCTCTGGATCAGCGTCTTACTTGTGGCAGCGTGCAGTAGCGACGGAAGAGGAGGGGGAAAGGTCGTCTTTTTTCGTCCTTAGACGACTTACAGAATACTGCGCAAAACAGCTCCTCATCACTACTCAGTGCTGGCTCATTATCAACCTACTTAACTGCACTTGACGTTTGAGCGCGGCTCGCCTAATTGTGATTGTTCAACAGATTGCACGCGACCATATGGGCCGCGCCTCTAAGATTTTTCATTCTTGCCGTCTTGTACTTTTGCTTTCGAAAACCCTCCTTGCTCCACAGCTTTGCTCTATTCGTGCTCCCGTGTGATCCATTAGAGTAGATTTGGAACATAGCCATGGTTAATAGTACATTAGAACACGTACAGATCCCCCCCCCCTGCTTATTGATAGCAACTCACCGGAACAGCTGGACGATCCAGAACTCCGTGGCCGATATATATATAAATGATCTAAAGGCATCTATGCGCGACACACGTTCAGAACTTTGGTGCGGCGTCGGTTCTTGATCGGTATCCTAGCGTGCGAAGGCACAAAGATGCAGCACTCGGCGTGCCAAGGACGCTTTGATCATGCCGCGAGACCGGCGACACTTGCTTTCGACAAGTTGTGCCTTTAAGGGGTATCCACACGAAGGAGAACTCCGCGGACGAATGTCGTGAAGTCAACAACCCGGGAAACTCCGTCCCCGGCTCCGACGCGTGCACCTGCAAAGCTTTCGTGCTGATGGAACGAAGCCTCCGCGCCTCCGCCACGGAGGAAAACGGCGCCGCGAGGCGTCACAAAGGGATGACGTATGTCTCACGTGATAGTGCGCTCCGCGGAGGAAAGTGGCGGCTTTCTCCTTCGCGTGGATACTCCCATTAAGGGGTATTCACACGAGGGAGAAATCCCGGGGATTTCTCCACGGCACGCGCATCCCACGACGAAAACGTCGGGCTTTGCGATGTGCAAAAGTCTCGCGTTTTTGTCTCGTGATATGCGTGCGCCCGGAAGAAATCCCCGGGATTTCTCCCTCGTGTGAATACCCCTTTAGATACATACGGCTTCACGCACATTGCACTCGCAAAACACATCCACACGGCGTCGAATTTTGTCGGTATCCAAGCGTGCGAAGGCACAGAGACACGGCACTTCGGCGTACCAAGGAAGCTTTGAACACGCCGCCAAACCGGCGACACTTGCTTCCGACGAGTTATGCCTTTTTCCTGCGGCACTGCGCTTCGGTAAAAATTTCCCCGTGTTCTCAACGGCAAGTATCACGCCTCACCCAGGATCTTAAAGAACGTCTTCGGCGAATGACGACGAACGAGTAGAAAACATGTTATAGCACGCTGGAAAACCGCAGCGAAACTCTGGCAAAACCGCAAATCGTATCCCAGCGAGGTTGCGTCCGGTGACTTCACTTGCGGGAGCGGGAAGCGCGATCCAGCAATTGTCATTGAGATCAGTGGAACGGCCCGCTCGAGGGGTGTCCTGCCCACTCTATCAGATGGCGGCGAACGCGGAAGGATGCTCGCACGCTTTTAGAAACATCATTGCTCGAACAATAAACGAACTAAAGCATGAAGGCGCACTCTTAGAAAAAAGGGTCAGTATAGTCCTCCCTAAAGGGAGGAACGCTCTTGACACATATGTTCCTTCAGAAAGGGAGAAACTTTCGTCCCTAAAGCAGGGGAGCAAAAGTTCCTCCGTCGCCTGCATCTCATTATGGCGGCCACGAATCGAGCAAATCGAGCTCAATAAGGCTTAACGAGAACACTACAAGTCTATTGTACGGAGCGAGAGGAGCAGCAAATAAAAACGTAACACGAGCTTTCCGCGAACTGTATTTATTTCCGAAGCCGGCTTCCCCTGCAGGTAAAGAAACTTACGTTTCGAAAGCATGCAGTCACTCAGTCTTCTCATCGTCAGCACTGCGATGTTAAACGGAGACAACCGGCACCCAGTTCGCGCACTTTATGTCTTACCTTTGCTATTCCTCGAGCCACAATTCCTTCGTCAACCGTTGCGTCAACCGCACATCACGGAGGAGTGGTAAACCATTCGCCCGCAAAACCAAAAGCCGCTCTCAAAAAAAGCAAATCCGAAGCAGCCTCTTGGCTCATTTCAGCACGGTAACACGAAATTATGGCGTAGCCGCGTAGCGTAAAAGGAGGTTAAATCGCTTGCCACCAGATGGCAGGGTCAAGCAGAGTAATCGCAAGTAGCTAGGCTAGGTGGCGCTAGGTACCGCCCAATTCATGTTCTACAAAAAATATTTTTATTTTCTCACGCCACCATTGCGCTTCGGGATCCTCTATTATTCACACATGTAGACACATTACGCATACTACAAGCATCAGCTGAACATACATTGAGCGCATACACATGCATCGCACATACAAACATCAATACAACAGCACACTAACCCGATCACTACTCCCGAGCTCTGCGTTTCCGTCTTTTATACTGGTCGTTTTGAACGTACGGAATTTCTCGGTGACTCCCTAAGCAATAAAAAATATTCCCAGCATGTTGATTTTTTCCAGCAATGTCATACATCTGAGAGTATTTTTAATGGCTCAGGGGATGAATCTCTTATTAAAAAGAAAACGCTCGATCATGCCGTAATTATTTGAAAGCCAATAAATCGAGCCGCTCCAATGCGGTTCCAAGCCATGAGTTTGTTTCCCCGCACGGCACTTCGTAGCCAGTATTTCTATTGTAGTGTTTGTTTTTCTATTTGTGCTGTTCGCGCACGGCTGCAATTGCCGTCTTGAATTAATCTCTGTAGAGCGGATATTCACTCAGCTGGAAGTGATGCTTCACGGGCAGAGAAATCGCTTTTCGATCAACTTGAATGCAGTCAAAGCCGCGACTTGCGGCAGGTGCTAAGTGTACGGAGCTGCGCCGTGGCGAGCTCGAAAACATTCTAGCGCTCATCCCAGCGCGCCACTTGGAGGGCAGTTTCTCCAGGAACCGTAGTATATTTAAACAGCAAAATAAAGGATAGCTTTTTTTCCTATTTTACCTGTTTTTTTTTTATGCTAAAATTCCATTGTAAATATACGTACTTTCCGTCATAATTTCGTACTGTTCAGTTTTTTCCCCAGAGCGCAATCGCTTTCGGGGACCGACAGTCACATTGGCCACTGTACGATAGGAGCTTACCGTTCAGACCAGCGTTCCAACATGACTATCCGCACGTCGATCGACTGCACCTAATCCCTCAAGTGGTCTTAAACTCTTTAATGTAAAGCGGAATGTCAACCTGCGACACCCCGCCCCCTCCGATCACGGCCCGACCAGCGGCATCAATGCCCGACAGTTTACGTCATCTCATCTTGTTGTTACACCACTGACACGCGAACACACGGTCACATCGGCGATAATTCCAGTCTTCTGTTCACAACGCACAACACTGCCATCACGATGTTGCTGCTATGTTGCTGACACGCAGAAATACAGAACCACGTTGATTGCCGGTTGGCACTCGGCATCGGAAAACAGAACCGAACTCAGCACAGAAGGCACCCAGGCACCCGGCAGCAAAACCTGCCTGTCTTGGACGCAGTTTCCGCGATTTCCATAACGTCGTCAACGTCGACACATTGTTCCGCGTGGTTTCGCGTGGGTTACGCAATCCGGAGACGGGCATCTCAGCCCAGTGTACGTAGCGCTGCTGGCACTGCTCCGGAACTTCGCTGTTTCTAGCGGCTTCGTTTGCTCGTTTGATAAAATTAGTGGTAAAAACGTCAATGCAACCGAAATGTTCTGCACGTTTGGTCTAGAAGACGGAATTACAGGCGGCCTTCGCTGCCGCTGAAGCTCAATCAACTCAACAACATTTATTAAACAACGTGCGCGACGTGCTCGAAAAACGAAACCGAAAGAAGATGAGTCGGGAGGGCGAAAGCTTTCTCCCGTCTGCCTGGAGAAGGAGGAAAACGTCTCGTTCCTCCCTTCTTCTCGTGTCCGCTTGGGGGCGCGTCAGTAGAAGGGAGGAAGACGCAGCGTTGCTACATTTTTTCTCCCTTTTTCTTAGAGTGCGTATGAACGATGGCGTCATCAAAAACAAAAAATATATCATAAAGCACTTTACTTCTATCGCTTATCAAGCTGGTAAGAGGCTTGCTACTTGGCAAAAAAACAAAAGTATATCAATTGACCGGATTCAACAGGACTGCGCATAGTATCGAGAGAATCCTACAGGACAAAAGCACTGATCGGCGACAATGACACCACGAGTGCCGAAAGACGTCCAAACAAGGATAGTCGGAATGAGTGAAGCGGGGTTGTCCCAGCTGATAGAGTGGGCAGGACACCCCTCCAGCCGGCCGTTCCATGTTGCGCCACGTGACTATCTTAAGGCTTATTCACACGATGCATCTTTTCAACGCGCCAGTTTAGCGAAACCAAGATTTAGCGAAATCGGCCTGTTCACGCGTGGTAGTTTGACGCGCGAAACCTGTGACGTATTGACTCACGAGAATTTCGCCAAACCTTGTCATCTGCACCAGATATACCAAATGTTTCGCATCAAAATGATATGAAGTACGCATAGTGTGAAGAGACAGTCTGTTTTATTAATGCGACTCAATGAACTTCGTCAGATTCGGCTCACTGGGTTTACTAGTCCTGCCAAACCCGGGAAAGACCGCGAACGTCAAAGCACAGGCAGATGATCTCGAAGCATTTCGGACATTTTTGCACCGCTAATGAAGAAACTTATCCCCAGTCATCACGTTTATATCCGGTGCTTGCACTCGTCACGACTATTGATGAATCTGCACCTCGCCACCAACCCGTACTGTAGGTGCCGTTCACACACCTGCAACCGAGTAAGACCAAGACTCGTCGCCCGTACGCACCGCTTCTGCCGCTTCTCCGCTTGTCGCTGGCCATGTCTGTTTATATTTTTTTCGGCTTTGGCTCGGATACGGAAGCGGCCGAAAATCAGACTCTTCCAAAAGCTCGCTCCTCCTCGAAGGTCAGACGTCATAGCGAAGTCGAGCGGCCATTGGCAGCGCCCGCGTTTCTCCTTCGGGTGATTGACAGGCCTCGGTGAGGTTTCAGCGAAAAATAGCTCCAGAAGCGAGGACGACGCGCCACTTTTTCGGTCGCGTTCAGACGGGGAATCTGTTTCCCGAAACCTGGTTTCGCGACAACAAGATTCGCCAGCAAGATGCGTCGTGCGAATAGACCTTTACTTTCCGCGAATGCCACCAGTCTAGCGCCTCCCCGGTGAAAGCCGCGCGCTCGCGCGTTATAGACATCTGTGATTAGCACTGTACGTATGCACGACTTTATTACTTTATTATTATCAAGTTACTCGGTGAAATTGCCTCGTCTGAAGCAGGACCGCTTCAGACGGGGCAATTTCACCCAGTAACTCAGTAACTACACAAGCAATCACGGGCAGCCTGCGTTCACACGCAGCAACCGAATTGCTACGGCTTGCCATCATCATCGTCATTCAATTTGATTTTTTCTGCACTATTTAGACGCACAACTGCGCGCTAAAACGTGTCTTTATATCTTTGAATGGCGTTGAGAATACTAACTCATCTTTCTGAAAAGGTTTATTTCCAAAAACGATCCATTTCAAACCAGAACCAAGTCTTTAGCTGTCATCATCACCACCACAGGGGCGTCACGTGAAAATATCACGTCCCTGATTGGCTGCTGCCGCTTCAAACTTCTCTTAGTTGTTCGAATCACTCGTCAGTTTCAAGCCGAACCGGATCTCAGCAATTCGTGTTGATCTAGGGAAAGCTATGGAACAACCCGCCAGCAACCTCAAAATTGTTGGAAAAGTTGCCCCAGTCTGAAGCGGGCCATAGGGAACTGAAATCAAAGGCAGTAGAGCTCTAAGTGCAAGCCCACTTGGAGACGTTTTTTTTTCTTTTGCCTTTTTAGTACCTATATATTTATATATATTTTTAAGTTTTAACGTATAAACACATAACTTACACACTAATTCACATTCAGAAGCGCTCTTATTTACACACTGTGGCTCCCTAGAGCTTGCAACAGCTCTTGGTGAGCAATCGCAAGCCTCTGCAAAGGGAGGGGCATCTTCGCATCCTTTTGCAGGCTGTGAAGCTGTGGCTTGCACAGCTCTAGCAAATCGCACCTCGCTCACTGGCTCAATCACGACGCATAGGTGCTGCATGCGTCGCGCCACAACGTAAGGCCATATACGGTCGGGTCACAGCACCTGGGACCACTCGTCACTGCACTCAGCTGATGGTATGGTCGCATGGTCGAGGCATGAAGGGGCAACAACTTGGAAATGCTGATCTTCATCACATTTGAAACACATTTTTTATAACTTTTGTGTCGAGTTGTCAGCATTTTAAGGGTGAGAAAGCAACCAGCAGCGAGAGCAAGAAACAAAATTGAAAACCGCTCTTACTTGGAACCCATTACAAGCACTAGGAAGCCGCGGAGTATACACGAACTCATGTCTGTTGCGTCATGGCGCGGTGGTGGCGCGTCGGACGCACTTCCGGTCTGGGGCTGTGGGCGGATGTCCCCATGTGAGACGTGTATTCCTGCGTTGTTTTGGAAGGAACCAGACAAAAACTGCCTTCTCGTCAAAATGCCGCGACTGGGGCTGTATCAGAAGAGTCGAGAAAAGTTTGAAGGTCAGTTTTGATGTGCTCGGTTCGTCCGAGAACGTGGAACTGTGCCGTGAAAAGGGAAAACCAGACGCCGTAGGACCACGATTGCTTGGGCGGGAAGCACTTTGGGTTGAATTCACGGATACTTGTGGTCATCAGATCTATTTGTTTTGTTCCAACATGAACGCCGGAAAACCGTCAAGTTGTACAGACCACCTGCGGACTACGTTCAGTGCGCCTTCAAGTTCAAACGGCCGCCTGATCGTCCGAACTGTCGTCTGCTCTTTCAAACGTTTCTGCTTGTCGTCTGCTCTTTGAGACGACACCGGCCCGTAGACCAAATGTTGGCCCGGTACTTGCGATAAGAAGTAAGTGCAGGCCTCAAAAGACTTAAGTTTGAAGGTTGGTAAGCAGGCTGGATGTAAACAGTAGATACAAGGAAGATGTTGATAATTGTTACCAGTGGCCATCACCGACTTGTATATGCCTGATTCACATTGGTTCGATTCTGCTTGCGATTTTCAGTGTCGACGTCGACCATCTCAGCTACGGTTCACGCTTTTGCAGCCCGAGCGACGTAGCGACTTAAAATTGCGAGCGAAATCTCATCATGCGAATCAGGCTTTAGCGTACATTCTGCGGCGTCCACGCGGAATGAATCGCCGCATGTCACATTATTCACGCGAGGTTTTGCGGTGTAACGAGCCTCGGTAATTTCGCTGAGGCCGCTCAAGTAGTCAGACATCGCCAGGAAGACGTAGAATCAGCAATTCGAACGCGAAAAGGGCAGGGGGACTCACACCGACGCCGACAGCATCGCATTCTCAATGGTTTGTTTATGGGCGACGGCGAGCTTCTTGCCCACACTCCATCGCGCATGCGCGGCGCCGGTGGCGTCCGAGTCGGGGCGCTCCGGTTTGTTTGTAAACATGAGTTCGTGTATAATTAACACACTTCTAAAGGTGAATTAGCATATAAATTATGTGCTTGTGCCTCAAAAATCGAAAAAAAACAATTTAAATATAATTAATAAGGATAAAAATATACACCAGGAGGACTTAAACCAGAACTACACAGCCTGTAAGTTTGAAATTTGACACCTTAAACCACTCGGCCACCACCCAATTTTATTTCCAGGTCGTTTATCGAGGTATATGAATTTCGTTTGCAGCTGTCGGCTGCAAGAGAGATTGCCTTATTTTCATTTATTGACTATTCCCACCAAATATGACAAGTGACCAAGAATAGAACCTCATTTGTCGGCCGAGGCACTGTGCTTGCATCAAGGCAAGCTAGCCTGGCTTGCTGGGCTTATATTTTGTTTCATCACCCATGTGGGATTCTGTTGTCACTCATCAAAAGAAAAAAAAAAACTGTGACTAAGTCTGACTTGTTCTGGTGTGCAGGTATCCTTGGCAGTAAACTCTGCTAAATGAAGCAAAATATATATTATACTTTTTTTAGCAAATATGCATTGTTTTAGCAAAATGAGCTACACTATTTGACTAAGGTGAAACAGAGAACGAGCCTCTCCACCTGGGTCTGTTTTCATCTCGCAGACACTATTTCCTGCTTTTTGTGGTTTGTATCAGACTTTTCTGTCTCTGTCCGGCCAAAGCATCTGTGTTAGACTAAGACTGGGTTCTTTAGGATATGTGCAGGTATTCTTCGCAGCAAACGGCTGCCAATCAGGTACACGAGTTTGTTCTCGGCCACCGAAGAGCAAGTATTTTCAAGGTGAGCTATTGCCCGCCTATATGAGTTTTGTGTACCATTCCTCTTGGATGCCATTTCGTATGTGTAGTGGTCTTGCATTAGTATTTTGTTGTCTCTCCTGCAAAAACACCCAGGTTTGCCTAAGACCGGGTTGTTTCTTATACACGCAGGTCTTGGAGGCAAGCACCAGCCAATCAAGGCCAGAAGTTTGCTCTTTGCCGCTCATGGCAAGTGTCTCCAAGGTGAGTGATTGATTCCTATCTGAGTTGTGTGTTTCATTCCTCACAGGCACTCTACTTCCTGTCTTTATAGTGGTCTTGTGTCAGGCTTTTGTGTCTCTGTCCGGCCAAAGCATCTGTATTAGACTAAGACTGGGTTCTTTCGGATATGTGCAGCAATTCTTGGCAGCAAGTGGCTGCCAATCAGGAACACGAGTTTGTTCTCGGCCACCAAGAGCAAGCATTTTCAAGGTGAGCTATTGCCCGCCTATATGAGTTTCAGCATTCGTCAAGGAGCGCAAAATCAAAGCCCGGGGGTTTGCCATCACAAAAATGTTGACTCGGAAGCGCATAGGGAGGAAGCTTTACAAAAGTATCCACCTGCCTCAACAAGTGAAACCAAAACTAAAAACGTAGGTTCCAGTTAAAAAGAAAACATTGTCAGCCCGAGTTAACTCGGGGGCAACAGGGAGCAAACAAGCCACGGTACGAGTATACTTGGTTCAGGCTTTTGTAGGCGTGGTCGATGACTTGGTGGTTTCTAAAAAAATATGTTTTTCTAAAAGTGTGGTGGCCGAATATTCGGGGATGGGCATTGAGTCGGGATGTTACGGTAAAAATTTCATCCACGTGTTGGGATTCATGTGCCTTGTCCCCCTAGCGAGGGGGACAAGGCCTTCAAAATTCTAGGTTCGCTACAGTGGTGCTTCAGTATTGACGTCTCATTTTACATTAGGCCTCTCAATTTAAAACGCACTAGAAATGACATGCCTGTGATTCGTTTAGGTGTACTTCCTCTCAGCAAGTATATGGATTATGTCTCAAAAGGTCTAATCTGATGTTGTCCACACCTCAGGTCTCCACCGACGATTCATCAGGACGAGACCCAACCAGGACACTAGGGAGGAGCAACTTGAGCGAGGGAGGCTACATATACGACAGCTTCTTCCGGACAAGAACCGAAAATAGATAGATGGTGGGTGTTTCATTTGCTATGCCTTTTGGCATGCACATTCTGTTTGTTATGTTTCAAGATTCCTGCAGAGTTGAATTTCAACTATTGCAAAATACCGAGCATGCGCCCAGATAGCAGAAGCGCCTACCCCCTGTTTTCGGAACAATCCGTAAGTAAGCAAAGGGCATACCAGACACCCATCAACCTGTTTTGAGCCATGCTCAAAATATTAAAAGAAGACATCAAGCGCCAGGTGCTGTGGCGTCCTTGCCACAATAGCGCCGGTCGCAGAGCTGACAGATCCGTGCCTGGCGCAAGCCATGGCGTGACCTTTGGGAACCAGGGAATTGAGATTAAAGAAGTAGCACAGAAATTGGAGGCGAGTGGCGAAGGTGAGCAGAGTTAACAGAAAACAAGGATGAAGGGGGTTCCGTCGCATGAGGCATCTATGTCCCGTGCATGTAATTTTGAGTGTACTGTAGGTGGCTACTCAAACAAATTGTTACTTGGATGTAACTAATCGCAAATCTCTCTTACAGTTTCCACGGCCCACAAGCCAGCAGGCGCCTGTTCATTCTCGTTCAAAGGTGAGGATTCCAGATTTTCTAGTTTGCTCTGAAGCAGCAATACTGAAGCCAGACGAGCTGTACGGCATATTTAATTGACGGAGCTCAGAACGACTGGGGACGCTTTCATTGAAGCTTGTTTTGCTGCAATACACGTGGACAACACGTTTGTCGACGTGTGCCCAGTTTTGTCGCAAGAAGCATATTATGTCACGCGCATGTAATTTTCAGGGGTGGTCCAGCTGTGTCAATTGTGCCATTTTGATAAATTCCCCTTTGCCTGCGGCTAAATACATAAATTGTGCCAAACCACGCCAAACTGCGCCAAAAAGAGCTAGTCGGTCCGTGAACGAATCCTTTTTTTTGAAGAATGGCGTTTTCGATTAGGAACCCGGTGGAAAATAGCCATCACAATCCAGGCTTCCGGCTCAGTGACATTATTGTTTTGTTGCGACCCTTGTGGAATGCGGCGTTGTGGCTGCTCTATTCTGCATCACCACTGCTAAGTCCTTCCGAAGATGAGCAAACATAATTTTTTTCTGCATGCGCATAGTAAGTTAGAGACCCCATAGTAGAAATCCGCTCGGACGCTCGTTCACTGGCAGACCAGCGGCATCAATACCGAATGTGGTTATCTTTTCGTTTGCGTGGTCGTTGCTTCATTTCCTTGTTGCGAATTGTTGCGTGTTCTTTTTCATGTCAAATACCGTAAACGATTGGTTACCCACTTGGTTGTCATACTGTCGCACTGCGTGTGAACTCAGAATGGAGCTTACAAACCAGTTTAATTAATCGCTATAGTTTAGGATGCTCGGACACCTTGAGTACATTTATCACGAAAGAACTGAAACAAACCAAGTTGCGTTGAAGGTTTACACAGTGAGAGGTCGGTCTGACTTGGGTTATATCGGCCGTCATTCAGGCTGTAGATAAATTTAGCCTGTAGCTTTACTGCTAGTGATTACACGACCGCGCATCCGTCCTATGCTCACCAGTTTGAAAAAGGCGGGGATGGGTATAGAGCCCAATATTCCTGGGTCAGAATCACGGCCGATGATTACCAATGCGAGTGAGGAAACGTATTTACATGATTGTAAGTCGACTCGAATGTAGGTTGACTCCCCCACACCGCGTACCAGGAAACTAAAAATAAATATATAAAGAAATTATATAGGGCCACATTTGACACGGGTTGCGTTCTTTCGCGACGCACGCCGCAAGTTTTGCCTCTAACTCTCGAAATCGTCCCGACTTTGGTTCGTGAAAACCTCGTTGTTTGCGTCATAGTTGTAAGTCTCGGATCGCCACAGCCGCCACTGGCGCACCACCCGTTTCGAGATATCAAACTAGCGGCCTGCCACGCACTTGTCGGTGGCCTCGGCAAAAGGAATTAGTCCTCTCGAACGTTGCCATCAATAAGCGCCGAAAGCTACTCGGGCCCGGAGCAGTCATGACGAAGCAGGGGACAAACAGCCGCAAAGAGATAACGTGTCCCCGTGCCGCTTGAGTACCGCAATACCGTCGACAGCCTGTGAAAGGGCAATTTGTCAGGGCAGTACTACTGCTAACCTGCGGTTTTTAATGTGCTGCACGATCTGATTTAATGAATGGGCACTGGTACCACCAACAAAACACAGTACAGAAGTGCTATTTGTTTGTGTTGCTCCAAAATGTTTAGTTTTCCTGATACTAAGGCGCTTCACAACGAGATTTTCCCTGCTCCAAAAGGGGAGTTTATGTGATACAAATTGCTCCAAAATTGTGCTGTAGGTGGCTACTCAAAGAAATTGCTACTTGAACGCAACTCATCGCAAATCTTTCTTGCAGTTTCCATGGCCCACAAGGCAGCAGGTGCCAGTTCATTCTCGTTCAAAGGTGAAGATTCCAGATTTTCTAGATTGCTCTGAAGCAGCAATACTGAAGCCAGACAAGCGGTACGGCATATTTAATTGACGGAGCTCAGAACGACTGGGGACGCTTTCACTGAAGCTTGTTTTGCTGCAATACATGCGTGTATTGCAGCAAAACAAGCTTCAGTGAAAGCGTCCCCAGTCGTTTTGAGCTCCGTTAATTAAATATGCCGTACCGCTTGTCTGGCTTCAGTATTGCTGTAGGCGACAAAACATGTGCCCAGTTTTGTCACACCAACTAGCTCAACTTAAGCCTGTTACCGTTGCTTGGCTTTTCGCTCAGCCAAATCGCTTATATGGGGTGCACCCAAATGAAAACACAATCGTGTTGAATCGTGTAAGAGTATTTAGAATATTTATCGATCACGCCGCTGAACTTGCATTGCTCGAAGAACTTCCTTTTGTGAGCGCCTTCTCTGCTTGAGTTTGCTGGAAACACAGCCACTTCGATCCGAGGCAATCGATGGTAGTGTTGGTGACATCAACGAATACGCGACTCACAGAGCACTGGTGAACACCATTGTTTTCGTTGCTCCCGACGGTTCCCTGGAAGCCGCCAGCGGCGTAGAAGCGTAGAGCTGCGAGGACTTGTTGTTTGACCGTCAGCACATGGGGCCCTTCGCGACGCCGCTAGAGCTTTCCGCGAAGCTGGTCGCACAGCCAGCGAATCACCCCTTTGGTCAGCCGGTATTCGCCCGCAAACCTCGCATCGCTCGTCTCGAAAGCATCCCGGTGATCTCTAAAAACTCGATCCGCTGGCGAGCCCAACAGTAGAGATGCATATGTTAGGGTCGCCATCTTTTACGATCCAGAACGATCTCCGGCTTCGTCTCGACCACTCTGTTAACTGCGTCGTCAAAGTGCATCGTGACGACATTTTGACGTCACCGGCAACTGCATCATTTTACGAGCATAGCTCGAACTGCATAGGGAAAAACGACATTTCAACGTGATGTCATGTGACCCGAGAGACTAGCCAATCAGTGCCCGATGCAGTTTTCTACATCATTTAGTTTGCGTTCCAGCATAGATAGACAGAACGACGGGGGCTCCTGCATTGAAGCTTATTTTTCTGTAATACATGCTGGCGACATTGACGTGTGCCCAGTTACGTCGCAAGAGGATATCTATGTCCCGCACATGTAATTTTGAATCTTTCCGACTTAGTGTACTTTACGTGGCTACTCAAAGTAAGTGCTACTTGGACGCAACTAATCGCAAATCTCTCTTCCAGTTTCAACGGCCTACAAGCCAGCAAGCACCAGTTTGTTTTTCTTCAAAGGTGAGCATTCCAGATACTCTAGTTTGGTGCGAAGCAGGAATACTGAAGCCAGGCGAGCGGATACGTATATTTGATTGACCGAGCTCAGAATGACCCGGGGCAGTGGCATTGAAGCTTATTTTTCCGCAATCAACGCAGACATAACTTTGAATCTATCCGGCTTAGTGAGGAATTGCTACTTGTCGCGAACTAATCACAAATTTTTATCTTGCAGTTTCTATATGGCTGCAGCTAGCAGGTGCTGTTTTCATTAAAAGGTGAGGATTCCACACTCTATTTTCAAACATCAAGCTTTTGAATGAGGGTCCTAAACAATTAACTTTCTTTTGCAGTAAATGCTGGATCCTCCAGTTCAGGAATATGTGAAATATATTTGGTATGGATAAGCCCAGTGTTTTGCTTCTTTATTCATAATTTGACAACAGCAACATTTTTTATTTCATCACTCAGAAATACACACAAGGAGACTGCATGCAAAGAAATGTCGTGCTGAACGTGATATTCCAACACGTATATAGTTTTATTGGTAGCCGATAGAATATATTGGATTCCAATATCCATAATACGCTAAGTACACTGGAATCGTAAACCCTTATTGGATCCCCATACGACACATGGGGATCCAATAAGGGTTTATACGGTATGGGATTCCAATATTTTTAGCGTATTATGGATATTGGAATCCCATAACAAACCCTTATTGTAATACAATACAATAAATGTAATGTTTTCCAATACACTATCCATATTGTATTGTAATACAATAAAAGGATATTGTTTACCAATATCCATAATACGCTGTTCATATTGGGGTTTTCCAATAGGTAAGTAAGCGAAAAAATGCTGGACAACAGCTTGGCGGAGTCCCTTGCTCCATAAGAGCTTCGCATAACACATATACAATCAAACAATACACAGCAGCAATATAGATACTCAACATAGCATTACAAGAAAGAAACGATTTCACTTTAATTTATTTATTACTTTATTTTCGACTGAATGTGCCAATCTGCTGTTGTGATTGAAGTAAGGTCGCGGTTATTAGTACATGTAGAGCATTAAAAAGGTAATAGAGGGATCTATTTTAGTAATGGCAGTATAGAAAAGAATTGAGACGAGGTGGTATTGTCTAAAGTTCCGCCGAACGAGAGTTGAGCAGGAAATGAAACGCTTTCTCGGATCAGCAAACTTACTTAGGACCATCTACACTTGTTTGGATTTTCACATCCAAATTACACCATCAGTTTTTGGCTTGCACGTGTTCAAACATGAAGTGTATTATATCTTCAAAAACAGACCGTGGGTGTTAAAAATTCTGGGAAGAATTCCAGGTGAGGTACACACACCTTTTTAATAAATGTATTTCAGCATATTTGAACGAGAAGTTGGCAACACCCTACCAGTTAGCTACAATTTTATATAAGACACAAACAATGCCTGATATCAAAGCAGTTTAAGAATAATCATCAATATGAAGCGGGGAAGACTTCTATGGCAATTACCGTAGGCAGTATAATGGCGTGGATATTCTAATACATGGTGGGAAATTCTGACATAAAAGCAACGAGGACAGAGAGAGAGGGACACAGGTCAGAGAGTACGCCCTGTCCTCTCAGTGCGTTCTTCTCTGTCCTGGTTCATTTTGGCGTATTTCCCGCTATGTGCCAGAACCAAAAGGGCCGACCTTGCAGTCTAAATATCAATATTGCGCATAATGCTTTCCAGACATATGATGATTAAAAAATTCGAAAGACCTTTGCAAATCTTCGTAATGCGAAATTCTTGTGCTGCTCCTTGAGTAGGACGAGAACGAGGAGAGAGGCGTCTCCTCCTCCTCATCCGTACCCTCTCCTCTGCCTCTCCTCCTCCTCGCCTCGTCCTCTTTCTCCTCCTCCCCTTTCTGCTCCTCGTATCCTCCCGCTAAATTTAGCCTATAAATTTTCCCGCTAAATTTAGCCGGAAATTTTCTCTCACTAAATTTAGCAGGTTTACTTCCGCCAAAGTTGAGCAAAACTGACGTCCACGTGACCTTAACACCAATTCAGTTTCCTTGCTGCAAGATTCAACGGGGCGGTTACGCCGAGCGGTGACGCCGACGCCAACGAAATCCGGAAACGGGCCCCTGGACGCTGCGCTCTCTAAAAGAACAGATGGAATCTTATACAACTTATTCATATGTTTTTTTGCGCCTAAGATAAGGCTTATCGTTGAAGCCGATTTTTTTCTTCTGCGGTCTCCATATGTTTCCCTGAGTTCTACTGATATTTGTTTTTAGCGTGCTGTCTTGAGAACAATTTTGAAACGCAGTTGATGTGGTCATTTGTGTATCCGATAAAGTCGTCACCAGTCTTAACCGAAAAATTAGCAATACCTTTATTTCAAAGATCATGTAATCCGTGAAATGCATTAAGGTGAGATTGTTTTAAATGGTTTTTTGAAGACATAAAACCGCAGTTTCAAGCATCGAAGATCTATTAGTTTTATCAAACGCCCTGATTATTGAGCGAGTAAATTAAATTCGTGTACTGGTCATGTTACGCCAGGTTTCGTGGCATCAACTTTTAGCTTGACTTTGCAGGAAACTTGATTGGTTTATAGATTACCAGACGGCAGGTCACGTGATACATATCACGAACTTAGTAGGGCTGATAAGACAGCCGACTGGGCGAGTTGGTAGTTCACGTTCAATAACGTTACAGCGCACAGTAAGAAAAACACTCGCAAACACAGATACACTAAAATATATTAAGGTGAAAGCCTTATATGTCTCGATGTTCAGTTATTGCGTGAAAACACGTCGGCGACACGAAAGGTACCAAAGCGTTTATTTCACATCTGCGAATTTTATTATTCCTCCAAAAGCACTTTTCGCTCTCGTCCTCGGCTGGCGTCGAACCAGCGGCCTCTTGCTCAGTATCTCGACGCAGTACCCCTCCATCGTGGCGGAAGGCTACCGCCAGACTTGTAAATCATGTATCTTCAATGTTTTCCAAGACGACTTGAAAACTTGACGGCATCGGCCCAAGCGCCGATGCCGGCAAACCTTCAAGTCGTCTTAAATACCATAAGAGACTCGGTGAACTTTTGTCAAGCTGAAGGACAACACGGTACATAGTGCCTAGGATCCAGTATTGTGTTAAAAAAGTGACACCACTGGGTTTAGCATCCCGCCAGCATTTCAAGTGCAATAAGCAATCACTGGTTCTCGACACCACCACGGATATTTGGTCCCTCCGGGTTGCTGATTGTTTTTTTATTCAGCATATGCGTGCTCCGAAAATTTGCCAACGCAGTTTCTGAAATTCTACAGTATTTCGAAAGTTACCATGTTCGGCGCGAACCGTGAACATGGTTACAACAAAATAAAAGCAGCTATATAAATACCGAAGTTAGAGGTAGTCCCTAACGCAGAGCGAGATGACTCGGAGGCCACTGAACAGCACGATTCCACTTTGAGAGCAATGGAGATTGAAACTGAAGCTTTGCACGCGTGCCGCAAGAACTCTCATCACACGGATGTAGTGGCGCATAAACAAAAGACCCACAAAGTTGTGCAAATTGTTCTTGTGAATAAAAAATAAGGTATCCTGCTTTAAAAAAATCCTGAGCACATGGAACAAGAAAGCTGTACAAATATCTTGACTGCAGCAAGATCAGTGTTGGGACCACGTCTATATTTGCAACACAATTGTGAATAAGATAATCAAAGGAAGAAATCGACCATCAAATTCGAACGATCTACTCAGGGCTGCAAAGGGCGTCAACATTATTTTTAACTACATCATCTAGTTCTAAGAAGAACGAATGAAAACCTTGGCACGTAAAATTCTTAGGTCAATGTGGGACGGTTATGAAATCACGCTTACTATGCTATATTTCCTTGCGAGGGCCATGCATCAAAACTTCGAGATACACGGATGAACTGCGTCAACTACTTTAGTGGAGAACATCAAACGTGCTGCGCTGATTCCTCTTGCAAAAGGAAGGCACATTTGCAAACAACTCTGCTGATCAAGGATCCCGCGGTGTTACAGCTCCTGGAAATCTTTCTGAAGTCAACGACCATTTACACGAGCGCTGAAGTTTATGTGAACTCCAGAGGACACGTTTTACGTTGAACCCGTTAATAAAACCATGCTAATCTACCTCCAAGACAAGAATACACTACAATGATAAATTCTACCAGTTGAAATATTGCATACCGCTCTTAAACCTGAAGGCCCACGTTGGAAGAGACCGCACATCTCTCTAGTGCATTGAGGACTGCGGACCTCCCGACCCACAAGGTGGAAAGAAATGCGTACGCCAGAAATATATTCTGATATTATTCCCTGTGGAGTGCTCCCGTTTAGAACACATTCTCTACTTTTTCTAACTTTGATCGAAGGATTCGGGGCTGGTTCTTAAAGCGGCTGACTTTGATGATGCAAAGGCTGTGATAGGAAAAGGGAAGTAAGAACTGAACAGTGTGCGTCGGGTTTCGCCTCCAGCAGTCTGTGTCTTACTCCTCCAGCCGCGTGTGTCTTTCTTTTCTACCCTCCTTCGTTTTTTCCTATGTGTTCATCTGGTATTCAAGAACGTAATAAATGAGGCATGCGTTTTCACTCATTTAAAACAGAGCCCCAATTACTCTGTCCAGAAACCCATTTCCCACCTGTTCCATCCTTTCGTCAAAGAACATTGTAATATATTAATTGTTTACAGCATAAAACACAACTTCACTGGGGACATGAGAGCGATGTTCCCCTCGGTTTTTTCACCCCTTAGAAACTTAGTGCAAATAAACAATGATCATTGTACATTAAGAGAGTTTTTTTGTTGTTGATCATTTTATGTTTTGGGAGACCGACGTTTAGAAACACAAAGGATGGCTCTATTATACCGTCGGGGACAAAAATATCTCAGGAGCAGGTATCAAACCAAAAACGGACATGGAAGCGAATGTGAACGTATTGAGATCTAGATGCAGTTTCGCTTGATTCGTGATACGTCACGCGTCCAAATAAGCCTCCATTTGAAATTGCTTGACGAAAATGGCGGAAAACAACCTGTGTTTTTTAAGAAACTTGTTTCTTTTTCGGGTCTACTACAATTTGTTTTTCTATACGTCTCATGCGCGCAATTTGTCATTGTTTTCGGGCTCTCAATTTTTCTTGTTCCGCACGTGCCGTAATATTGTATTAATGTCGCATGTTTTGTCACCTGATTCAGCTAATTTACGCCACGAGTAGAATTACTATAAACGGCGATGGTACAGCTAACACAAATATATTAATTAAGATAAAGAACAACAACATAATGTGTGAGATTTTGTAACAAAGCGTGTATAAATATATCTATTTTTAAAACACCACCACTTGGTGGACCAAGCTTTCACCAAAGCTTTTACACCTTGATTTCTCGGAACGTTTCTTAGCAAGCACTCAATCACTGCACATCGATGACACACTCCATAAACATGTACCAGAAACTGACGCACATTATCCACACTCACGAACTCTTATTTACCATTTTAAAACTTGTTCTGATCTCGTCTTGCCTTAAAAATCCATCGTGTAATTTACCGACAATGTTTCTTTCTTTTACTTTGTTCACGTTGTAGGTGCGCGACTAATTTAACTGGGAATTTGATTTTTGTTTCTCGTTGCGTAACGTAAATGTGGTTTTAGACATTTATTTTATAAAAGCAAAGCAGAATATTTTTTTATGTTCCTTCGCACAAATGTTTTGCAATAAATGCTTAAATTTTTATATTTTCTCTGTAACCCAGTAGTTTGATTCCTGGTCACAATCCTGTCCTTGTATTCCGGAAATCAACTCATGGCATAGCAACTACCTCTTTTTTTAGGAAATAAACACACTTGTCTCTCCCGTTATTTTTTATCTCCTAGAGCGAAAACCGCAAAGCGGTGACTGCTGTAGGCAACCTGAAAATGCAGTTTGATGTTGTTTTCTCATGCAAATGAAGTAAGAAGTAGTGGGTATGCCATAGGTTCGCTGTTGAATTGCGTGAGGCTTCGCTTTGGTAGCGCCGTGTGATGCAGCAGCTGAAGAAAAAAATACTGCGCAGGTCAACATTCCCAAGGCGCAGAAAATGTCAAACGGTGGACGCTACGGCAACTGCGAGCCAATCTGAGCGATAGATGTGGCCACGGGACAAAGCAACCTCACAGCACAATCCTTTGTGTATTTTGGATAGTTGTCTATTGTTTCGTCTCTCTGGGTATAAATCACTTTTTGCCGACAAAAACCAATATGTTGGATTTCTCTCAGCTTGCGTCGCCAGGTCATTGGCAGTTGCTATGCTAATGACCTGGTAACATTGATAAATTAAATTCATTTGCTTTGAATGATATTTAACAATCGACGAATCAGGACGATGCGTGTCACGTCCGATTCTCATGGACATGAGTCCCCCGACTGTAAAAAGTATTTGAACAGAAATTACGCTAATATCTTTCTGTGACGCAAGTATTCGTCCGCCTTGAAAGAGTATTAACGCACCACTCCAATTGGGCATTAAAAAAATGCTAATGGGCCCTAGAGGCTTGCAAAGAGAAGTGTAGGCACCAGAAATATCCAGGGCAGCATGCGGGCAATTTCTGTTTAAAGGACACACGCAAAGGGAAAAAAAAACACTTTTTTTTGTCTTCGTGCTTTCTTTTCTTTCTCGTCCTTGTCCTCGTCCTCGTTCCTCCTCCTCGTCCCTCGTCGTTCCTTCCTTATTGTTCTGTGCTGTATATACTCATGATTTTTTTTTTAACAACCTGAATGGGAAAATGGGGCACTCACAACAAACTTAAAACGAAAACAAAAAAAATTTTGGCAGCTATTTTAGAAGCGCAAAACGAATTCGTACATTCTTTTTCACATCCAAGCTGTTTAAGAATGAAATATATTTTTTTCCTTTACATTTGTCTATTAATAATAAATTTTCGTGAACCGGTTGCGTTGCAAACGAGGCAAAAAAAGGGCTGTGCACCAGCGAGTTTGGGGATTATTCGCACTTGCTTTAGTATTTAAAAAAAACGTCATTCATTTCTGAAAAACGGGATATTTTTCTGAGACACTTTAATCAAACATGCACCTCATTTAAGAAATACCAGGCGTATTTGGGTACAGGCCCCGAAAATGTCCAAATACGCAGGCCGGCATGAGTTCCCGTCGTGTGTACTGTCCTTGTCCAGCTCATCTGTTGCACCGCAATCGCCCTCGCCGAACGCCGGAGGTTGCCAACACATGCCCGGTACATTTTGTGGTACTTCTATCGAACTCCAGGATCCTTGGATGTGGGTCCCTGGCCTATGCCCATTCCGACGTGGCTCTGCGTCACTACACGCGCATTGCAAAAACATTTCGGGCAGTGCATCCAATCTTCCTCGGCCACCTGCAAGAAGGGCAGAAATGATTGATTTCAGTTTTATACCTTTATTGTAATAAAACTCTGACGCAAATGGCCGTGCTATTCTGTTGCTACGTTAAATGTTCTTATTGGTTTAGTGCTAGTAACCTCCAAACCATCCTTCTCGAGCTGTGCCTCCAGGTCTTTCCACCCCTCTCTACCTAACTGACTCATTGACACGCTGGCGCATTGACTTTCCCCGTCGGGTTGGCCTCTGTCCACGGCGTGTGTGGAATAACAGGCTGGCGCCGGTAGCGTGTCGCCTTTTTCGTCAAATGTAGGTAGAAAACTGAATTTGTGAAGAGGTCATGGGACATCAAGTGTTTCATGAATCTTAGCGGGAGAGTCAATGTTTCATGAAATTTAGCGGGAAAATTTGAGGCCGCTCTCGTGTCAATTTACCAGCTAAATGTAGCGGGAAAACGATAATGTGTCTGCAGGTCACTTGACATCAAGCCATGTGACGTGATTTTTGTAGCTACATTTAGCGGAGAATTTCGCGGTTAGGTTTTCCAGGCTTCACTTATTCTGAAAACATAGCCTATAAACGTTTCACGTTAAAAGTGTTGACGTCATTTCCAACAATACGCAGAGTGGGCCGTGCTACTGGCCTCAATGTGCAGGTATGAGACTTGAACTGCACGAATGTTAAGCTTGCTTGCCTCTGTGTCATTTCATGCGAAAGGAGACGAAACATCTTGTCATGTTGACATATTTACGTGAAAATAATTTTGATAAAAACGCTTCCCTTGAACTCCAAAATAAAAGTAATTTTCTTGTGAAATTTATTTTTTCTGATGTCACGAACAGGCCTCAGCTGAAAGCAAAATAAATAAAAAACCTCATCCTAAAAAGATTTACAGCAACAGCAATTTCTTCAAAATGTTTTACATGCTGAACAGATGAAGTGGATAGAAATTTTGCATATTTCTACAGTTGCGGGCACCGCTGCCCACACTGCTTTTCTTATTCTCAAAGGGTGGATTCGACACGGCGCACAGAAACGAAGACGAAGTAGAAGCGCGTATGTACACAGGACAGGCGCTTGTCCTGTGTACACCGCTTCTACTTTGTCCTCGTTTCTTGTGCGCCGTGTCGAACCCACTGAGCATAAACCAACTAGCCCGCATCGTCACCCGAATCTCAATATGGTTTCTGGTTACAATAGAGATTTTGTCTTTTAGTTGAAACGCAACAATATATGACTTTAATATTTTAACTCTACTGCAATTCAATTATTAGTTCTACGAGAACGAAAATAACTATTGTAGCTAAGACCCAACACAAAGTTGACTTAAAAATCTAAAAATATCATATGCCTCTTTCCTTTGGTTCTCCTATTTGGACTAAAACTGGCGTCCTTCAGTATTTCTATTTTAGTTTAGTGTAGGGTAACCCATTAGGTAATTAGGCATCTGCCTAAATTTTGTGTTTTTAAGCAACGGCTTTCACAATGTTTTCTTGTCTACGTGAGTTTTATGCAAATTCCAGAAATTTAGAGCATTTCGGCAAAAATAACATAAGTTGTTTTTTTTTAACAAAATTATTGTTCTTAGTTTGGAGGTTTCTTTATCACAATAAAGTGTTTTGTACATACTCCAGACGAAAAAATTGCCGCGAGTTTTTTGGGCATGACTTATTCGTGAATACGTAATTTCCTTATCGTCTACAAATTTAGTGTACGATAAATGAATTGCGTATATAAAATGGTAAGATAATAATTTAGTACTTACATTCACAAGCGGTGTGTTCGCCCACTGATCACTTCGAACGTCGTGCATTCCAAACAGCGTGGGAGGCAAATTGAAAGATCCCGGATATACTTGACATCCTGTCATCTCCCCAAACACCTGGACGCATTTACGAGCGTTTTTAGGTCGTGAAATGGGGATTTGTTTTCATTTTCTTCATGTAGATTTATTTGGGTAATGTGTTCTTCTAAGGAAATAATATCCTTCTCGCAATGTGCGTGTGTGCGTTTTTTTTTTTAAATTGCGACATTATTGTTGAGACTTCGGCCGATGAACGTGACTTCTCTGTAAGGAGTTCTAACGTCGCAGTAGTTGGTTTCATCACGGAGCTGAAGGGCCGTAAGAACAGTCAGCATGTTGGTAATGAAAATCACACTTGAGGAGGGGTCTATATTTTCCGTACGTTCTTTTCGTTGCTCTTTCTCAAGTATGAAATGACTCCACAGTACTTCAAGTTCACAGATGAGATATCAGAAGAAGACGACGTAATATGCAAATTTTACCTCCAAAACCACTCAATGCAGCTGGGCAGAGTAAACTCGATTGAAAACGATCAAGTATTTTCTTAGTTTTATTGGGTTCGGTCATCCACTGTGGTCTTGAAATAGGTTATTGACCTTTTTTATCACAAACACAGGAAATGAGTTGGTCCTTTAATGTTCATTTCAGACGCTGGGCACCGGTGAGGAAAAGGCCAATCATGTTGGCTCAATAACGCAAGCACCCTGCAAACGTCTATACATGGCTTGCACTGACATCGACATCAGATGCCATTGTGGTCACCTTGCTGCCGATCGCATACCTTCAACAGCATACACGTCAAATCCTCAAATTGATATTATTGAGTTAGCATTAGTGTCCTGGTACATGCGCTGACCTTGGACCGGTTGAAGTAACACGTATTCAAATTTCGAAACGTCGCCACAGGATGGCGCCGCAGCTCCACGTAACACCTAGCAACCAAAGATCGCCGGAGACGTCCCCCTTGGCCAATTTCGGCGCCGCGCAGTGGGGGACGGCGGGTGCAGCATTGGGGTGTGCGTCGCCCCATCCGCCCCCTCCCAGTCTTCACGTCGCTTCGTGGCGGACAGTCTGCGGATGGCTCATTGCAATATATTAGCCCACCTTGAGCCACCCATACATGCCGCCTCGGTGGCGATCTGCCGTCGGCCAAACTGCGGTCAAGCCGCTTTGTCCCCCACTGCGCCTCGGTTGCTAGGTGCTACGGCACGCGGCCGACTAGCGGGTGGTGTGCTTTGGACGCCCTCGAAAGCTCCTGCCGCCAGTCTTTGGAGACCCGTGTACGTACATGGGCAACGGTTCCGTTCTTCGGCCTCTTACGCTATTCTTGGCGCGCAGACGTCTTACCATATCATCGGGCCGTAAGTGCGCTCGTGGCTCCTCTATGAACGTGCATTCACAAGAACGAAATGGCTAGGTTGGTTTCTGCGCATCGCGCGCAGGTCGCTCATGCAAAGGCAAAGTGACCTGGGCCGGCTTGCCAGAAGAGCGTCCGAGCTGCGACTGAATAAAGAAAGCACAGAATAGGCTGGGGTGCGCGAGGGCACTGAGGCGCGGGCTGAGTTCAGCTCAGACAGAGCGCTGCCTTGGGCAGTGCTTTCTTTCCCCAGTCTCACCTAAGATGCGGTTTCTAGCATGCCGGCTATCATCTGCTTGCACGAGAAGGAAGACGGATTCCGAAAATGGTCACTCCATGGAAAAAGTGCTGGAGTCTCAATTTACCATGCTTTCTCACATATAACCGCTGCACGAAATGCTTACGGATTTCTTCGAGAAACAGCGTGGCTGCAGCAGCGATTTCACCCATTTTACCGTGTAAAACAAATAAAAAGATCACCAGCACGGGGCGATGACGTCACGTGCCGGCCACAATAAGAAGCCAGGACTCGGGAATATTGTCACTCAGATTACGTGATTAGCAGCAGTTTAATAGTACCGGCATCGGCCACATCACCTGAAGCAAGTTTTAGCACACTCGTACGCAGCAAGACTTCTCAGAATGTGAATGTAAAAAAATTGACTGACACCGGCTTCTACATGCAAATAGTGAGCGAGCAGCAAGCTTTTACTTTCTGCACTTACATATCGAGGGAGTTAAATGTGGACCTATTGCTTTAGAAGTTCCCGCAAATATTCACCCAGTAAGTGTCTAGCTTTTTATTTTTTACACTTGATGTATTTTCTGAAGTTTCGACGACCGGCATCCGTCTTGCACTTCCAAGTACGCGTAAGTTATGAAACGGAAGTTGTATGTCAATATTTCAGTTGCCCATACATGAATTTTTATGTGCCACCTTCAATAGGGCAGCATTTTCAACTAAATTCACGTGAGCAGCGGGTAAATCTTATTGCATTTTCTTTGGTTTGTAACTTCGCGCATGCATTTCTTTCTTTGAACACTAGCTTGCCCACTTCAAAGCAAGTTCCGAAATGTGATACAATAACGATCATGTTTGAATATAAAACAAATATCTACTTCTTTGTTTCTCTGCTTCCTTTTTCTAGTATTATTGAGCACCACAAAATGAACTCTGTCAATTTACGACGTCATGTTACACAAAATCGAGAACACTGCATTCTATACACCATGTCACACTAAAATGGACTAAATATAAAAACAAATACTGGCATCCAAGAATTTGTCACGAGCCTGTTAAAACCCCGTATGCTAGGACGTGCGTGTAAGTGATGTTAGACATACGCGCTGATACGTTCGTGAAAGGTGAGTACTGGGGAAGGGGGGGTGGTGTGGTTTCAATCAAATGGCACAGCGTCGTGATTTTTGTTGTACCTGGAAGGTGCGAGACGAACTTCGTTGGTTTGACACGTAAACTGTTTACATACGGTGTCACGTGCAACAGCGTCAAAACTGACTCATAAACTTTGATTTTATTTAGACTGATGAACGTTGTCGAGATGACGTCAGCCAATCGTAGAAGGTCGATCACAGTGACGCCTTTGATCGCGCATGTCGGCCGTTAGAGCCGGTAGCGCGGAGTCATTTCAGACGACGTACGGCCGGCAGCACACAACAGTTTACGGCGACGCGGCGCTTGTTGACCTGCACATCCCGTCATGCACCAGCATACGACTCTTGTATAAACACTCGGATATTGATTATCCGCGCTTTAGAAAATCGCTATCAAGCGCTCCGCTTGCTTTCTTTCATACTCAAATAAGAATTTGGCTGGAGCAAGCGGGCACAGGGGAATATGCGATTCATAGACTAGATGGAAAGACATTGAATGTTTATAAGGTTCGTGAAGGATGAATATGCATTCCTACCAATTTAGGTCGCTGGTCGGATTCCGAATGGCCACTTTACAAAGATTTGCCGCAGGGACTAGCGAACCTACACCGCAGAATAAAATCAAACATCGTTCAATCGCGTACTAAATTTTTTATGTCCGCAGAATTGTATACCACCAAGTTACTTTACAGAGCAACGAGATACACCACCAAGAGAAAGTGCAAGACTGGTGACGCGACGCGCGGCAGAGTCAGGATTGCACGATGCTACTCTTCGGTTGTATTATTTATCAAGAAAAGCTGTTCGGATGTGCTGCAGTGGGATATAAATGGGCATACACTCCACTCAGATGATAGATTTCACGAACAATTGTCAATTATTTGGTTCTCCTTCAATTTGCCCTGCAGACGTCCACTGGCGCTTCACAGGAGTGAGTATTTGCAATAAATAGCCACGTCGACATCTCGAGAGAGTGCAAAGGAAAGATCCTGTCCTCCTTTAATGGTTAAACTTCATTCTCCAGGTGTTCACAAGCTACGCTCTGCTTTTGCGTCGTGTTGCTTGCGAGCGAGAAACGTATCCGTGATCAGCACTCCCATGCGGCTAGCTCGGCTAGTTCCCCGACCCATTCAAAATACATTCTAGGTTTGTCTTTATGTAATGTGTAGCTAAAAGACTCAAAGGCATTACTGTTTGCGCAAACCGCAATCCACAAACCCGGTTTGGTTTGCACCGTATTTTATGGGGACAAAAACACACTATAGGGCTCGGCGTCCACGCAGCGAGCAAGATGTTCAAATTCACCTTGTTCATCACGCAGATGCTGCCGTGGCTTTTCTGCCAGTCTGAAACCGCGAGGCAGTTCTACGTGCCACGACATGACGCAGCTGACGCGGCTCCCATCCTACTCGGCAGCCAAGATTGGCTACCGACCATTTCGCCCACATCGACGTCATCAGCGGCTGGGCTATTTAACCATCAACGGGACCTGCACGATCTGAGAGGGCTCGGCGTCCACGCAGCGAGCAAGATGTTCAAATTCACCTTGTTCATCACGCAGATGCTGCCGTGGCTTTTCTGCCAGTCTGAAACCGCGAGGCAGTTCTACGTGCCACGACATGACGCAGCTGACGCGGCTCCCATCCTACTCGGCAGCCAAGATTGGCTACCGACCATTTCGCCCACATCGACGTCATCAGCGGCTGGGCTATTTAACCATCAACGGGACCTGCACGATCTGAGAGGGCTCGGCGTCCACGCAGCGAGCAAGATGTTTAAATTCACCTTGTTCATCACGCAGATGCTGCCGTGGCTTTTCTGCCAGTCTGAAACCGCAAGGCAGTTCTACGTGCCACGACATGACGCAGCTGACGCGGCTCCCATCCTACTCGGCAGCCAAGATTGGCTACCGACCATTTCGCCCACATCGACGTCATCAGCGGCTGGGCTATTTAACCATCAACGGGACCTGCACGATCTGAGAGGGCTCGGCGTCCACGCAGCGAGCAAGATGTTCAAATTCACCTTGTTCATCACGCAGATGCTGCCGTGGCTTTTCTGCCAGTCTGAAACCGCAAGGCAGTTCTACGTGCCACGACATGACGCAGCTGACGCGGCTCCCATCCTACTCGGCAGCCAAGATTGGCTACCGACCATTTCGCCCACATCGACGTCATCAGCGGCTGGGCTATTTAACCATCAACGGGACCTGCACGATCTGAGAGGGCTCGGCGTCCACGCAGCGAGCAAGATGTTCAAATTCACCTTGTTCATCACGCAGATGCTGCCGTGGCTTTTCTGCCAGTCTGAAACCGCAAGGCAGTTCTACGTGCCACGACATGACGCAGCTGACGCGGCTCCCATCCTACTCGGCAGCCAAGATTGGCTACCGACCATTTCGCCCACATCGACGTCATCAGCGGCTGGGCTATTTAACCATCAACGGGACCTGCACGATCTGAGAGGGCTCGGCGTCCACGCAGCGAGCAAGATGTTCAAATTCACCTTGTTCATCACGCAGATGCTGCCGTGGCTTTTCTGCCAGTCTGAAACCGCAAGGCAGTTCTACGTGCCACGACATGACGCAGCTGACGCGGCTCCCATCCTACTCGGCAGCCAAGATTGGCTACCGACCATTTCGCCCACATCGACGTCATCAGCGGCTGGGCTATTTAACCATCAACGGGACCTGCACGATCTGAGAGGGCTCGGCGTCCACGCAGCGAGCAAGATGTTCAAATTCACCTTGTTCATCACGCAGATGCTGCCGTGGCTTTTCTGCCAGTCTGAAACCGCAAGGCAGTTCTACGTGCCACGACATGACGCAGCTGACGCGGCTCCCATCCTACTCGGCAGCCAAGATTGGCTACCGACCATTTCGCCCACATCGACGTCATCAGCGGCTGGGCTATTTAACCATCAACGGGACCTGCACGATCTGAGAGGGCTCGGCGTCCACGCAGCGAGCAAGATGTTCAAATTCACCTTGTTCATCACGCAGATGCTGCCGTGGCTTTTCTGCCAGTCTGAAACCGCAAGGCAGTTCTACGTGCCACGACATGACGCAGCTGACGCGGCTCCCATCCTACTCGGCAGCCAAGATTGGCTACCGACCATTTCGCCCACATCGACGTCATCAGCGGCTGGGCTATTTAACCATCAACGGGACCTGCACGATCTGAGAGGGCTCGGCGTCCACGCAGCGAGCAAGATGTTCAAATTCACCTTGTTCATCACGCAGATGCTGCCGTGGCTTTTCTGCCAGTCTGAAACCGCAAGGCAGTTCTACGTGCCACGACATGACGCAGCTGACGCGGCTCCCATCCTACTCGGCAGCCAAGATTGGCTACCGACCATTTCGCCCACATCGACGTCATCAGCGGCTGGGCTATTTAACCATCAACGGGACCTGCACGATCTGAGAGGGCTCGGCGTCCACGCAGCGAGCAAGATGTTCAAATTCACCTTGTTCATCACGCAGATGCTGCCGTGGCTTTTCTGCCAGTCTGAAACCGCAAGGCAGTTCTACGTGCCACGACATGACGCAGCTGACGCGGCTCCCATCCTACTCGGCAGCCAAGATTGGCTACCGACCATTTCGCCCACATCGACGTCATCAGCGGCTGGGCTATTTAACCATCAACGGGACCTGCACGATCTGAGAGGGCTCGGCGTCCACGCAGCGAGCAAGATGTTCAAATTCACCTTGTTCATCACGCAGATGCTGCCGTGGCTTTTCTGCCAGTCTGAAACCGCAAGGCAGTTCTACGTGCCACGACATGACGCAGCTGACGCGGCTCCCATCCTACTCGGCAGCCAAGATTGGCTACCGACCATTTCGCCCACATCGACGTCATCAGCGGCTGGGCTATTTAACCATCAACGGGACCTGCACGATCTGAGAGGGCTCGGCGTCCACGCAGCGAGCAAGATGTTTAAATTCACCTTGTTCATCACGCAGATGCTGCCGTGGCTTTTCTGCCAGTCTGAAACCGCAAGGCAGTTCTACGTGCCACGACATGACGCAGCTGACGCGGCTCCCATCCTACTCGGCAGCCAAGATTGGCTACCGACCATTTCGCCCACATCGACGTCATCAGCGGCTGGGCTATTTAACCATCAACGGGACCTGCACGATCTGAGAGGGCTCGGCGTCCACGCAGCGAGCAAGATGTTTAAATTCACCTTGTTCATCACGCAGATGCTGCCGTGGCTTTTCTGCCAGTCTGAAACCGCAAGGCAGTTCTACGTGCCACGACATGACGCAGCTGACATGGCTCCCATCCTACTCGGCAGCCAAGATTGGCTACCGACCATTTCGCCCACATCGACGTCATCAGCGGCTGGGCTATTTAACCATCAACGGGACCTGCACGATCTGAGAGGGCTCGGCGTCCACGCAGCGAGCAAGATGTTTAAATTCACCTTGTTCATCACGCAGATGCTGCCGTGGCTTTTCTGCCAGTCTGAAACCGCGAGGCAGTTCTACGTGCCACGACATGACGCAGCTGACGTGGCTCCCATCCTACTCGGCAGCCAAGATTGGCTACCGACCATTTCGCCCACATCGACGTCATCAGCGGCTGGGCTATTTAACCATCAACGGGACCTGCACGATCTGAGAGGGCTCGGCGTCCACGCAGCGAGCAAGATGTTTAAATTCACCTTGTTCATCACGCAGATGCTGCCGTGGCTTTTCTGCCAGTCTGAAACCGCGAGGCAGTTCTACGTGCCACGACATGACGCAGCTGACATGGCTCCCATCCTACTCGGCAGCCAAGATTGGCTACCGACCATTTCGCCCACATCGACGTCATCAGCGGCTGGGCTATTTAACCATCAACGGGACCTGCACGATCTGAGAGGGCTCGGCGTCCACGCAGCGAGCAAGATGTTTAAATTCACCTTGTTCATCACGCAGATGCTGCCGTGGCTTTTCTGCCAGTCTGAAACCGCGAGGCAGTTCTACGTGCCACGACATGACGCAGCTGACATGGCTCCCATCCTACTCGGCAGCCAAGATTGGCTACCGACCATTTCGCCCACATCGACGTCATCAGCGGCTGGGCTATTTAACCATCAACGGGACCTGCACGATCTGAGAGGGCTCGGCGTCCACGCAGCGAGCAAGATGTTAAATTCACCTTGTTCATCACGCAGATGCTGCCGTGGCTTTTCTGCCAGTCTGAAACCGCGAGGCAGTTCTACGTGCCACGACATGACGCAGCTGACATGGCTCCCATCCTACTCGGCAGCCAAGATTGGCTACCGACCATTTCGCCCACATCGACGTCATCAGCGGCTGGGCTATTTAACCATCAACGGGACCTGCACGATCTGAGAGGGCTCGGCGTCCACGCAGCGAGCAAGATGCTTAAATTCACCTTGTTCATCACGCAGATGCTGCCGTGGCTTTTCTGCCAGTCTGAAACCGCGAGGCAGTTCTACGTGCCACGACATGACGCAGCTGACATGGCTCCCATCCTACTCGGCAGCCAAGATTGGCTACCGACCATTTCGCCCACATCGACGTCATCAGCGGCTGGGCTATTTAACCATCAACAGGACCTGCACGATCTGAGAGGGCTCGGCGACCACGCAGCGAGCAAGATGCTTAAATTCACCTTGTTCATCACGCAGATGCTGCCGTGGCTTTTCTGCCAGTCTGAAACCGCGAGGCAGTTCTACGTGCCACGACATGACGCAGCTGACATGGCTCCCATCCTACTCGGCAGCCAAGATTGGCTACCGACCATTTCGCCCACATCGACGTCATCAGCGGCTGGGCTATTTAACCATCAACGGGACCTGCACGATCTGAGAGGGCTCGGCGACCACGCAGCGAGCAAGATGCTTAAATTCACCTTGTTCATCACGCAGATGCTGCCGTGGCTTTTCTGCCAGTCTGAAACCGCGAGGCAGTTCTACGTGCCACGACATGACGCAGCTGACATGGCTCCCATCCTACTCGGCAGCCAAGATTGGCTACCGACCATTTCGCCCACATCGACGTCATCAGCGGCTGGGCTATTTAACCATCAACGGGACCTGCACGATCTGAGAGGGCTCGGCGACCACGCAGCGAGCAAGATGCTTAAATTCACCTTGTTCATCACGCAGATGCTGCCGTGGCTTTTCTGCCAGTCTGAAACCGCGAGGCAGTTCTACGTGCCACGACATGACGCAGCTGACATGGCTCCCATCCTACTCGGCAGCCAAGATTGGCTACCGACCATTTCGCCCACATCGACGTCATCAGCGGCTGGGCTATTTAACCATCAACGGGACCTGCACGATCTGAGAGGGCTCGGCGACCACGCAGCGAGCAAGATGCTTAAATTCACCTTGTTCATCACGCAGATGCTGCCGTGGCTTTTCTGCCAGTCTGAAACCGCGAGGCAGTTCTACGTGCCACGACATGACGCAGCTGACATGGCTCCCATCCTACTCGGCAGCCAAGATTGGCTACCGACCATTTCGCCCACATCGACGTCATCAGCGGCTGGGCTATTTAACCATCAACGGGACCTGCACGATCTGAGAGGGCTCGGCGACCACGCAGCGAGCAAGATGCTTAAATTCACCTTGTTCATCACGCAGATGCTGCCGTGGCTTTTCTGCCAGTCTGAAACCGCGAGGCAGTTCTACGTGCCACGACATGACGCAGCTGACATGGCTCCCATCCTACTCGGCAGCCAAGATTGGCTACCGACCATTTCGCCCACATCGACGTCATCAGCGGCTGGGCTATTTAACCATCAACGGGACCTGCACGATCTGAGAGGGCTCGGCGACCACGCAGCGAGCAAGATGCTTAAATTCACCTTGTTCATCACGCAGATGCTGCCGTGGCTTTTCTGCCAGTCTGAAACCGCGAGGCAGTTCTACGTGCCACGACATGACGCAGCTGACATGGCTCCCATCCTACTCGGCAGCCAAGATTGGCTACCGACCATTTCGCCCACATCGACGTCATCAGCGGCTGGGCTATTTAACCATCAACGGGACCTGCACGATCTGAGAGGGCTCGGCGACCACGCAGCGAGCAAGATGCTTAAATTCACCTTGTTCATCACGCAGATGCTGCCGTGGCTTTTCTGCCAGTCTGAAACCGCGAGGCAGTTCTACGTGCCACGACATGACGCAGCTGACATGGCTCCCATCCTACTCGGCAGCCAAGATTGGCTACCGACCATTTCGCCCACATCGACGTCATCAGCGGCTGGGCTATTTAACCATCAACGGGACCTGCACGATCTGAGAGGGCTCGGCGACCACGCAGCGAGCAAGATGCTTAAATTCACCTTGTTCATCACGCAGATGCTGCCGTGGCTTTTCTGCCAGTCTGAAACCGCGAGGCAGTTCTACGTGCCACGACATGACGCAGCTGACATGGCTCCCATCCTACTCGGCAGCCAAGATTGGCTACCGACCATTTCGCCCACATCGACGTCATCAGCGGCTGGGCTATTTAACCATCAACAGGACCTGCACGATCTGAGAGGGCTCGGCGACCACGCAGCGAGCAAGATGCTTAAATTCACCTTGTTCATCACGCAGATGCTGCCGTGGCTTTTCTGCCAGTCTGAAACCGCGAGGCAGTTCTACGTGCCACGACATGACGCAGCTGACATGGCTCCCATCCTACTCGGCAGCCAAGATTGGCTACCGACCATTTCGCCCACATCGACGTCATCAGCGGCTGGGCTATTTAACCATCAACGGGACCTGCACGATCTGAGAGGGCTCGGCGACCACGCAGCGAGCAAGATGCTTAAATTCACCTTGTTCATCACGCAGATGCTGCCGTGGCTTTTCTGCCAGTCTGAAACCGCGAGGCAGTTCTACGTGCCACGACATGACGCAGCTGACATGGCTCCCATCCTACTCGGCAGCCAAGATTGGCTACCGACCATTTCGCCCACATCGACGTCATCAGCGGCTGGGCTATTTAACCATCAACGGGACCTGCACGATCTGAGAGGGCTCGGCGTCCACGCAGCGAGCAAGATGCTTAAATTCACCTTGTTCATCACGCAGATGCTGCCGTGGCTTTTCTGCCAGTCTGAAACCGCGAGGCAGTTCTACGTGCCACGACATGACGCAGCTGACATGGCTCCCATCCTACTCGGCAGCCAAGATTGGCTACCGACCATTTCGCCCACATCGACGTCATCAGCGGCTGGGCTATTTAACCATCAACGGGACCTGCACGATCTGAGAGGGCTCGGCGTCCACGCAGCGAGCAAGATGTTTAAATTCACCTTGTTCATCACGCAGATGCTGCCGTGGCTTTTCTGCCAGTCTGAAACCGCGAGGCAGTTCTACGTGCCACGACATGACGCAGCTGACATGGCTCCCATCCTACTCGGCAGCCAAGATTGGCTACCGACCATTTCGCCCACATCGACGTCATCAGCGGCTGGGCTATTTAACCATCAACGGGACCTGCACGATCTGAGAGGGCTCGGCGTCCACGCAGCGAGCAAGATGTTTAAATTCACCTTGTTCATCACGCAGATGCTGCCGTGGCTTTTCTGCCAGTCTGAAACCGCGAGGCAGTTCTACGTGCCACGACATGACGCAGCTGACATGGCTCCCATCCTACTCGGCAGCCAAGATTGGCTACCGACCATTTCGCCCACATCGACGTCATCAGCGGCTGGGCTATTTAACCATCAACGGGACCTGCACGATCTGAGAGGGCTCGGCGTCCACGCAGCGAGCAAGATGCTTAAATTCACCTTGTTCATCACGCAGATGCTGCCGTGGCTTTTCTGCCAGTCTGAAACCGCGAGGCAGTTCTACGTGCCACGACATGACGCAGCTGACATGGCTCCCATCCTACTCGGCAGCCAAGATTGGCTACCGACCATTTCGCCCACATCGACGTCATCAGCGGCTGGGCTATTTAACCATCAACGGGACCTGCACGATCTGAGAGGGCTCGGCGTCCACGCAGCGAGCAAGATGCTTAAATTCACCTTGTTCATCACGCAGATGCTGCCGTGGCTTTTCTGCCAGTCTGAAACCGCGAGGCAGTTCTACGTGCCACGACATGACGCAGCTGACATGGCTCCCATCCTACTCGGCAGCCAAGATTGGCTACCGACCATTTCGCCCACATCGACGTCATCAGCGGCTGGGCTATTTAACCATCAACGGGACCTGCACGATCTGAGAGGGCTCGGCGATCCACGCAGCGAGCAAGATGCTTAAATTCACCTTGTTCATCACGCAGATGCTGCCGTGGCTTTTCTGCCAGTCTGAAACCGCGAGGCAGTTCTACGTGCCACGACATGACGCAGCTGACATGGCTCCCATCCTACTCGGCAGCCAAGATTGGCTACCGACCATTTCGCCCACATCGACGTCATCAGCGGCTGGGCTATTTAACCATCAACGGGACCTGCACGATCTGAGAGGGCTCGGCGTCCACGCAGCGAGCAAGATGTTTAAATTCACCTTGTTCATCACGCAGATGCTGCCGTGGCTTTTCTGCCAGTCTGAAACCGCGAGGCAGTTCTACGTGCCACGACATGACGCAGCTGACATGGCTCCCATCCTACTCGGCAGCCAAGATTGGCTACCGACCATTTCGCCCACATCGACGTCATCAGCGGCTGGGCTATTTAACCATCAACGGGACCTGCACGATCTGAGAGGGCTCGGCGTCCACGCAGCGAGCAAGATGCTTAAATTCACCTTGTTCATCACGCAGATGCTGCCGTGGCTTTTCTGCCAGTCTGAAACCGCGAGGCAGTTCTACGTGCCACGACATGACGCAGCTGACATGGCTCCCATCCTACTCGGCAGCCAAGATTGGCTACCGACCATTTCGCCCACATCGACGTCATCAGCGGCTGGGCTATTTAACCATCAAC